>CAUYQV010115291.1:0-46418 GCA_963574575.1 Galagoides demidoff
GGCGCCCGCCACAACGCCTGGCCATTTTTTGGTTGCAGCCATCATTGTTGTTTGGCGGGCCCGGGCTGGGGATTCGAACCTGCCACCTTAGGTGTACGTGGCTGGCGCCTTAGCCGATTGAGCCACAGGCGCCGAGCCAAAAACAGCTTCTTGAATGAAACGAAACATATATGTACTATCTGTAGAACTAAGCAAACAAAATAAAGGAGATGATCAGTCGCCATATGGTTTTAGACTTTTATTTCATGGTCATTCTATTAATATTATTTCTAGCCAATCTCCTTGAAAATGATTTATATTTTGTATTGTGTTCAATATCCTCACTAAAGCTCTAGAAAAAATAAAAGGAAGTGTCACTAAAGCTCTAGAAAAACAAAAGGAAGTAACACATATAGTTCATAATTTTCGATTTTTTCTACCAAATACTTTTCTATGCACATAGGGAGTCATTTCTGCCATCAAAATACATCATCCGCATAAAAGAGAGAAATACCAGTTGTCAACTGATATATTATTTAACCAACTGAGTTTTTCTGTGCTTCTTTAAATTTTGGAATTGAGGCAAGCCCCTCACTGGTCTCACCCTAGTCTTGGTGCTGACAGGTAATCATTAGAAAGAAACAAACCTGGGATTAAGGCCAAGGTTAAATGTAAATTGGATTTTAAAAATTTTGAGAGGTGGTAGATATGACCAATATAGACATGACCTAAGAGGAAAAAAGACAAAAAGTTAAGAAGAGCTTAGGCAACAGGTGATGAAAAGCAAGCTAACAAAGGTAAGAACAAAGAAACAGAGTTTTTTTTTTTTAAGAAACAGAATAGAAAAGGATGCCAGAACTAGCAATAAAAAGCAAACTAGGCTAAGAAGCCATGGGCATGGTAAATACATTAGAGAAAAATATGAAATGGAAGAAATGCAAAAGAAGACAAGGGAGATAAAGCAAATATGTTAATTGGCATTTTCAAAGATGGAAATGTAATAAATTCAACAGAAAAGCATATTATGTCCAGGAAAAACAGACACAGAAAGATCAACACAAATATATATCTGTAAAGTTATATAATTTTAAGAATAAAGGAAATGCTATAGAATATTTCTCAAGCTTTTTACACTATAAGAACCCACTCCCCAGAACTGAAATGTTAAAGAGTAAGATTTTGTCTGGCAGAATTTGGGGGGGCTGTGAAATACTGTACTACCTAAGATTTCATTCCTCAAGAATCAAGTGTCACTGCTACTAAAAATCCAAAAGAGTGGGCTTTATACTTTGTCACATCAACATTTATTGTTAAGGACAAAAAACCTTTCAAACGGTGAAATGAATACATGGCATTTATTCATATTCACTATGTATCAAAATAACCATATTGGATCAAAAGGGACATATATATGAGGTCGGACAATTAAGTTTGTAGAACACATCCTAGAAAAGTGCTACCTATCACATAAACCATTTCCTTTGGGAAGCTATAAGCCAGCTATGAGCCAGCTATGTGCCAATACCAGCACCTGGTCCACCCTTCAAAGCCATTTTGGAATTCTTTTTCCGAAGTGGCCATCAGAGCTGTCATTGTATGAGGTCTGATAATTATGTTCATAAACACATTCTAGAAGAAGCGCTTTGAAGAGTGGACTAGGCTCTGGCATTGGTCCATAGCTTCCCAAGGAGAATACTTCAAAGGTGACTAGTGGTATTTAGCAATGAGGTATGTAACACTTTGTAAACTTAATTGTCTGACTTCGTACTTAAACTTTGAAGAAACGTCAAAAAGTAAGTGAACCATTTATGTAATTACCAAAAAGTATAGTAGAACCTCTGTAAGTCTTTACATCTGGTTCACCTTGAGTTTAACACTTATTCAGGTCTTTTCCCTTGAGAATGTGATAGAATATCCTAGCTTTTTACATGTTAAGTAATTTTGGGTTGATGCTAGACATCGTGACTGTTAGGTTGTGAACCCTGGATTGTTATAATACCCTGAAAAATACTGTTTCTGTTTTAGCTGGCAATTCATTCATTTAGACTCAAAGCATCGATGCTATCATGTGAAAGACTTCTTTCAATCTAGCCCTTAAGTCAGGTAAAGACTTGGGCTGAGTTTAATACTCAGAGTTTGAGGTTCCCCTTCTCTGGCTCTCTATTTCTGGATTATCTCTCTTACCATCTAGGTTCCTATTCCTGGTTCTGCATAACTGAAAAGATGGCAGATATTCTTTAAAGGAATTTTAGTTCCCCTACATCTCTGCCACAATGGACAGTGATTCAGATCACAGTTCAGACTGCTTTCAGTCTGCCATATATCTGTGGTTCAAAGTTAACCAGAGAATTGGGTCGATATGATTTTGAGTTCCTCTTTTCTGGCTCTCTCCTTTTTGCGTTCTCACCTCATTTTCCCGCAGCCTTAGTTGTAGTAGGTAACTTTCCCAGATTCTGCTAATCAGAAAAATGGTTGGCTAGTTTTTCTGTTGAAGTTACAGACATATAGAGCCACCAACCACAATGGACATTTGACGCTTATTCTACCCTAATAGCAGGATATCTGAAAATTTTGAAATATCTGGCCAAACACTTGTAAAGGGTAAAAACTTAAAATTACCTAAGTCTAGCATCTAACTCTTTTTTATAAATAAGCACTAAATATTAAAATTTCTTTGTCCTACAAGAAAACAATTAAATAAATCCTATGAAGTTCAAACAACATCAAGAAAACAGTTAAATAAATCCTATGAAGTTCAAACAATATCAAGAAAACAGTTAAATAAATCCTATTAAGTTCAAACAACATCAATCAATCAGCACTCTGAATTCTAAGCAATAGAAATTGCTAACTTAAGAAAAAAAGAAATTTATTCAAAAGGTATCAGGCAGCTCACATTACTAAGAAATACAGAGAATTGGCTCGGTGCCTGTGGCTCAATGGGCTAAGGCGCCAGCCACGTACACCTAAGGTGGCGGGTTCAAATCCCCAGCCCGGGCCTGCCAAACAACGATAGCTGCAACCAAAAAATGGCCAGGCGTTGTGGCGGGCGCCTGTGGTCCCAGCTACTTGGGAGTTGGAGGCAGGAGACTTGCTTGAGCCCAGGAGTTGGAGGTTGCTATGAGCTGTGATGCCATGGCACTCTACCCAGGGGGATAGCTTGAGGCTCTGTCTCAAAAAAAAAAAAAAAAAAGAAATACAGAGAATTGAGAGAAAATGCAAAGGAGCCAAGGGAGACTAGGTAACAACATCCCTGCTGAGATTGCACCACAGGTACCATTTGTATGGACAGGGTTGCTTCTACTTCTGGACCCTGTAAGCCATGGTTGGCACTGTTGCTAATAGAAAATAGATGCTGCTGGTGCAAACACTATCAGAAGAAAAACTTCCTGTCCCTTCTTCTCGGGATGGTCCTGTTCTAGCATCAAAGTAAGTCTGGAGAGGGAAACAAAAGAGTACAGGAGTGGAAAAGGACACATAACACAAGTCTAATTGGCCAAGTCTAATTTACATGTCTATAAGCTAACTAAAAGGAATTGACAAGTTGGGAGATAGAAGAGAAAGGAAACTAAGTATTTTTGATCACAAGCATGCTACTTGTTAACCTATTACCTCTCCTAAATCAAATCTCCTATACTATTTTTGTGCTATTGGGACTAGGATGCGGCAAACCTATGTCTCCTTTATCAGTCTCCTTTGTTAGGTTCTGCTAATGTTGGGGACTAGATGAAGATTAGAAGCTGGGAAGAAGACAGAACTTGTGCTTTTCTGTTTGCATACTCTTTCCATCAGCATCTGCCTGACAAAAGTCCCTAGCCTGCCAATGGCAGTAAGTTCTACCCTTTAGCCTCTTTTAAAACTCCCTGAGCCAGCTTCATCTAGCTACCCCAGAGATACCAGTACCAGCTATGGAAAGAGACTTCACAACATTCTCTTTCCAGATTACTGAGATATTAGTAACAGTTACACTGAGTATAACACCTGTTCTGGATTGCACAATTACACAAAGCATCTCCTCTAAGCTTCTGAGATAACAACAGATGAATAGAGCCCCTCTCCATATAAGCCTCAGTTCTAAAGAGACCCCGTCTTAGTTCTAGAAGTACCCATTAGCCAGGCAGTCCTTTCAACTCAGAGGTTTAAGCCTCATTTTAGGAGGCTCCTGAAGTAATGGTACAAGTACCAGTGGACAGCACCTTTTCTTTAGTGTTGTCAGTCCCAACTCTACAGGGCTCTGCTTTCAGACTTCTAGGATTTGATACTCCAACTTCTCTTTGTTCCTCTAGGTTAAGAAATAGAAGCTGATTATTGCAGTTATTATCTCTATTCATTACTCAATGTTTTCTTTTATCCTTTCGCTTCTACCTTGACTGTTTAATAATTTCCTATATTAAACACTTTTTGTTCAAATACCTACAGTGGTTTCTAGATCTCTGACTGATAAAATAATCAGTCAGAAGATGCCAAATGCTGATTTTATAATAGACTATACTATGACCTTAATATAGCCATGATATCACCAGGTGACAAGTTTTTTATTTCCATTATAATCTCATGGGACTAACAGCTCATATGCAGTACATCATTGACCAAAATGTTGTTATGCAATATATGATTGTATTGTTAAAATGTCTATACTTTGCAAAGTAACCTATAGATTCAATGAAATCCTTCTTAAAATACCAATGATGTTCTTCAGCAAACAGAAAAAGCAATCCTAAAATTTATGAGACCACAAGACTCTACAGTTAAAGAATTTTAAACCAACAAACAAAAAAAGTTGGAGTTATCACACTATTTGACTTTAAAATATATTATAAACGTATAGGAACCAAAACAGCATGGAACTAACATAAAAACAGACACACAGACCAACTGAACACAACAGGGAGCCCAGAAATCAATCCACACACTTACAGCCAACCAATTTATGATGACGGTACCAAGAACACACAATGGAGAATGAATAATCTCTTTAATAAATGGTGTTGTGAAAACTGTATATCCATAAGCAGAAGAATGAAATTAGACGCTTTCTCTCATCATATGCAAAATTCAACTGAGAACAGATTAAAGACTTAAATGTAAGACACCAAAATATTAAGCTACTAGAAGAAAACACAGGTGAAAAGCTCCATCACGTTGGTCTGAAAATGATTTTTTGCATAAGACCCGAAAAATACAGCCAACAAAATAAAAAACAGACATATTGGATTTCATTAAATTAAAAATCTTTTGCACAGCAAAGGAAACAATTAACAAAGAGACAATCCACAGAGATAAAATATCTGCAAACTATATATCTGATAAGGGTTTAATATCCAAAATATATAAGGAAATCCAATAACTCAATAGCAGGAAAACCCTAATTAAAACACAGGCAAAGACCTAAAAAAACATTTCTCAAAAGAAGACATACAAATAGAGAAGAGGTATATGAAAAAATGTTCATCACCAGTTACCAGGAAAATGCAAGTTAAGAACACAGTAAGATATGACCTCACTCCTGTTAGAATAGTTATTATCAAAAAGATGAAAGATAAGTCTTAGAGAAGACATGATGAAAAGGGAACCTTTGCCCATTGGTGGTGGGAATGTAAAATTAGTACAGCCATTAAGGAAAATAGTAGAGGTTCCTTAACTACAGGGCATACATCCAAAGGAAATGAAATCAGTATGTCAAAGAGATATCTGCATTCTCATGTTTAATGTAGCACTATTCACAATAGCCAAGATACAGAATCAATCTAAGTACCCTTCAATAGATGAATGGATAAAGAAAATGAGGTGTATATGCACAATGGAATACTATTCAGTCATTTATAAGAAGGAAATCCTACCATTTGTGACAACATGGATAAACCTAGAGGACATTATTGTTAAGTGAAATGAGCTGGACACAGAAAAACAAATACCACATGATGTTCCTCACATGCAAAATTTTAAAAGCAATTGATCTCATAGAGGTAGAGAACCGAGTGGTGGTTACCCAAGTCTGTGTGGTTAGTGGGGAGGGGAGATCGGGGAGATGTTGGTTAAAGAATACATATTTACAGTTAGATAGGAGGAATAAGTTAAAGAGCTCTATCATACCACACAGTGACTACAGTTAATGACGATACTATATTCCTCAGAAATGCTAAAAGGGTGGATTTTTTTTTTTTTTTTGGAGACAGAGCCTCAAGCTGTCACTCTGGGTAGAGTGCTAGGGTATCACAGCAACCTACAGCTCCTGGGCTTAAGCGATTCTCTTGCCTCAGCCTCCCAAGTAGCTGGGACTACAGGTGCCCGCCACAACACCCAGCTATCTTTTGGTTATAGTTGTCGTTGTTTGGCAGGCCTGGACTGGATTTGAACCCACCAGCTCTGGTGTATGTGGCTGGCGCCTTAGCCATCTGAGCTATAGGCACTGAGCGAAGAGGGTAGATATTAAGTATTCTTTTTCTTTTTTTTTTTTGAGACGGAGCCTCAAGCTATCCCCCTGGGTAGTGCCATGGCATCACAGCTCATAGCAACCTCCAACTCCTGGGCTCAAGTGGAGTCTCCTGCCTCTGCCTCCCAAATAGATGGGACTACAGGTGCCCGCCACAACGCCCGGCCATTTTTTTTTTTTTTTGGTTGCAGCCATCATTGTTGTTTGGCAGGCCCGGGCTGGGGATTCGAACCCGCCACCTTAGGTGTATGTGGCTGGTGCCCTAGCCAATCGAGCCACAGGCGCTGAGCCGATGTTAAGTATTCTTACCACAAAAATGGTAACTACATAAGGTAATCCATTTGTTAATTAGCTAGAGGTAACCATTTCACAATGTATATATACTTCAAAACAATGATGTATTTGATAAATATGTATAATTTTATGTCACTTTACAAAAGTATTAAAATTAATAAATTTTTAAATAAAAATTATAAATTTTTAAATGTAAAAAATTAATTTTTCATTAAAAGAAGAAATATTACTTATTGTTATAGCTTCCTTAAATAAAAGGGCAATGAAAATACTTGACAGTAGAACTTACAGCTTAGTCAAGTAGAAAAGTTCTCTTAGCTGTATATCATGAAAGTCATTTATGAATAAATAATTTTAGGCATTAATTAATCTTTAGAATATTGAATTTAGTCTTAACTATGGTTGAGCCACTCCTAATAGACTACACAAGCTTATTATCACTGTGCAGGCTGACAATACAGTGAGATTGAGGTGTTAAGTGGCCAACTAGCTATATTCAGTACCTAACATAGATGGTATCATCTTGGGAAAATCTCCACAAAGAAAGAATGAGAACACTGCTTTTGCAATTCCAAAAACTAGATTTTGTCAATGCCCCAGATATAGAGAGCCTAAATCTAACCAACCAGACTTACATGAGATTTATGCATTTCGCAGTGAGAATACCACACTGACAATTTAATGATTTACAGTGAAGAAGGAATGTGATGATAAACAGACATTTTAATTTTGATAAATGTATTCCTTCAAGCATTCTACCCAGAAAAATCAAATGATGATATGAAAGTTTCAGCATAGAATTAAAATAAGGAGATTTAGAAGACTTTCAGTGGCTAGTAGCACCAAACTTAGTGCAATACTTTCCTAACTCACCTTTTAAGTGTCCATTCCTGCCCCATCCCAAAATCTTAATTGTAATACCTACATATATAGGAATGAAGGAAAAAAGAAGAGCTCTACCAGCTTTCTTTCTTTCTTTTTTTTTTTTTTTGAGACAGAGTCTTATTTTGTTGCCCTCAGTAGAGTGCTGTGGCATCACAGGTCACAGCAACCTCCAACTCTTGGGCTTAAGCAATTCTCTTGCTTTAGCCTCCTAAGCAGCTGGGACTACAGGTGCCTGCCACAACACCAGGATTTTTTTTTTTTTTGGTTGTAGTTGTCACTGTTGTTTGGGAGGCCCAGGCTGGATTTGAACCCACCAGTTCTGGTGTGTGTGGCTGGCACCCTAGCTGCTGAGTTACAAGCACTGAGCTTTTACCAGCTTTCTTTTCCCTCCAAGATCACTGCCGCTCTAACTGAATGACTCCTGAAGCATCCTCACAAAACAAGGTGGAAAACCATCAGATTAACATATCCTGTAAAAATTATATTGTCCTTGGGGGTCTCTTTTCTTTAATTTGCCAAAGATCTGTTCTTTCAGATATTTGTTTTCCTGTTTGAGAGCTTACTATCAATTTTCTTTCAACAATTACCAATTGAGCTCTTCATGGAATGGTTGGTGTATACCTATATACAGAACTCTATTACATGTTATTTTCTAGCCTATCAAAGATCAAGAATGGCATGTACATGTAGTTTCTGTGATTTTAGGCTAATTACTGAAACTTTTTTTTTGAGACAGTAGAGTGTGGTGGGGTCACAGCTCACAGCAACCTCGGTAGAGTGTGGTGGGGTCACTGTTCACAGTAACCTCCAACTTTTGGGATTAAGCGATTCTCTTGCCTCAGCCTCCCAAGTAGCGCTGTAGTACAGGCACCTGCCACCATGCCTGACTATTTTTTTTGTTGCAGTTATTTAGCTGGCCTGTGCTATGTGCACCGAGCCAAGTTACTGAAACTCTTAATTCTCAGCTCCTTATCTATTAAAGTATGGTTATTAATATCACTTATTTTGCAGGATTATTGTTATTGAGAGGATCATATGTGATAATATACATTTTGTATGTGGAAATACGAGAAGCATTTTGAACAATGTTTGGCACAGCAAAAGCACTCAAATGTTATTTACATAACATTTTATAATTCAACCATGGGAAAATCAAATAAGGTTTGTAAATAAAACCCATAAATGTAGCTTTCAAATAGTATAACCTTCTCTAAAACTTGTCTATATCAAGATATACAGATTATTTAACTATTTAACATAAAAATAAAAGCCCAAGTGGAAAAAAGAAATACATTTCAGATAATCTGGCAATATAAAGCATTTTAAATTCTATATGTATTAAATGGTAAGTTAAAGAGGTAGTGTTCTTGATTCCAAATATATTCATTGCTTAG
Source organism: Galagoides demidoff (assembly GCA_963574575.1). Taxonomy (NCBI): domain Eukaryota; kingdom Metazoa; phylum Chordata; class Mammalia; order Primates; family Galagidae; genus Galagoides; species Galagoides demidoff. Next base: position 8,986 of record CAUYQV010115291.1, read on the forward strand.
CTCTGTTACTTCAGTAAGGTCTTGACTCAAGAGAAACCATTCCTTTGTCATCATATCTAAAATTTCAACCTCTACCTCTACTTCCACCTCTTCACTTTCTATTCCTTTTAGCTGCTTCACAATAAGAGCTGAGAGCAAAAGTAGTTAGATGATTAAAATGATACCTTTTTAAGTACAATAAGTCCTTAAGTTATAAACATCTGACAGTGCAGTAGCATGACACACACTTATGAGTAGAGGCTATTACATGTAATAGTTAAATGTACCTATTCTAACTTACATACAAATCCAACTTAAGAACAAACCTATAGAACCTATCTCATTCATAACCTGGGGACTGCCAGTATGTCAAAACTGTAAGGCCTAGATACCAAATACATCTGCTGGTCAGGGTACTCCCTACACCTATCAACACCGAAGGGACTGAAAAAATGCTTGGATTTTCCTTTTTCCAAACATAATCCCCTTCCTTAGAGGTAAAACTGATGCTCTGGGAAGTGGCGGAATCTGGGAATGGAGGCCGCGGTGTGATACCTGGTCAGATTCTGGCAAGGAGAACCAGGTTTACAGGGACACTTATGCGGGCAAGGCAATATAAACTCAAGATAATATCTCCTTCTTCTCAGCATCTGGAATGACAGCAGGTGGCCCTTGCACCACCACCCAGGCAGATAAGTCACAGTCCCAAGAAGGGGGTGAGGCGGTTCAGCGAGTTAACTCTGCGAGTGAAGGCGGCCAAAACATGAATTTGGATTGAAGTGTTATTTTTCTCTTCCCCCGCATTTTTGCAACATTAAATCAGCAGTAAATGCTCTTAAAAAACAAACAAACAAATAATAATAATAAAAAAAAAAACCTGATGCTCTGTCTTGTGTCATTATGGAGAAGTCTCAATATCACATTCAAAACCCAGAGGAAAAAAATACTTTGCATCCTAAGACAAGGGAAAAAAACAATCCGAAGATACCCACCTAGTTCTAAAGTTCCTCAAATAAAACAAAACCTTGAGACATTCCTCTAACTATTGACTCCCTATAAATCTCTCTATCCTTGACTTCTGCAAAGGTGCCATCTGAAGATATGTGATGACTTTTGCAGATATTATAATCACATAAAAAATATGAAAAACTTATTTTTTCTACTATAAAGAAACTAGCTGTAAATTCTGGAATCTTATTACTCTCCTTTAAATACTGATAACATTTTTATTAGGGGGGTTGGTTCTTCTTAAGTCTGTATTTCCTTGTAAAGTCGTCTTTATAAATAAAATTCTACATGCCTTGCTCTCTGAGACTCACTTTGATACTGCTTACTGGTGCTCCCCTAACTTAGCTTTTTCTGATTTACTAAATCAAGGGTACAACTAGGGCTAAAAAAGTCTGCATGTGACTTAGTAACAGTGCTTTATGTTTTGCTTTTAGAGACAGGATCTCACTCTCTCACCCAGGCTGTAGCACAACAGCATAATCATAGCTCAATGCAGCTATGAACTCCTAGGCTTAAGGGATACTCTCACTGCAGCCTCCAAACTAGCTGGGACTACATGCCTGGCTGATGTTTTAAATTTTTCATTAGAAACGGGGTCTCACTATATTGTCCAGGCTGGAGTAAAAGCTCTTTTTAAAATAAAAATATAATTGGTTAAGGTATCTACTCTCCCTGTTGTGTTTCCATGAAACTACATCCTACTCAACCTGAACTACCCAAATCTCAGCTGGTATATTCTTTAATATGTCTTAGGTTATTTCTAAAAAATTCTGAGTTTCCATGATTACCCTAACTACTCATTCCTCATGTCTTGACCATAATGATAAGATAAAGTTCATGTAAGAATAAAGATCGAATAAGATGTTTATCAAAAATAGAAAGCCTAACAGAATACATATTCCATGGGACATAAGATATTTTAATAAACAGGTTTGTGAATATAAAAATTTCATCAAAATTAATAGTAACTACATCTGAATTATACTATTAGAACTAATTTTCTTCATTTGCTTGCCTATATTTTCTCTAAATCATACATAGTATTTTTGTTAATTAACAAAAAGTTCATTTTAAAAACATATAGAACTTGTAAGTAAATATGGTAGAACGCATCAACTCTACTTACTTACAAAAGCCCAATTAAATGATAAGGAAAGGCATTGAACTGGAACAAAAATAGGTTAGAAGAAGACAACAAAAGATATTTCAAATAAATTTTGGATACTAGAAAGCAGATGAGTAAATGGAGATGTCACAGTGACTAGGGAAACCTAAGTGTGCAGTAGGGGAGGACAGACCAAGCTTACTTGTGCCACAGAGGCACAGAAAGAATAAAAAGAATGAGAATCATCAATGTCAAGCAAATTTTCTCTGAAACTATAAACAGAAGAACTGATTAAAAATAAGAAGCAATTAGTTTGCTCAGACATCATTCCTAAAAATGGCCAAATTTCCCTTCTGGCACAAGACTAGACACTAGAAGTTTTCTATTTTGAAACAATGAATTGAAAGAAGCCCTAATCAAGGGCTGTCAAGGAAAAGCTGAGGAAAAGGGCTTAAAACAGGAAGATCAAGGAAAGTCCATATTGAGTAGTAAGACTTTCAACCCCCAACAGCCACCCAAAGGAAAGCAAGCATCCTCAGAGGAATGGTTGAAGCCAAGCCTGGAATAGGGATATAAGATGAACTTGGAAAATGCCTTAGAAAAAAAGGTGGGGGGCAAGTAATGAAGGCATGTCAAAAGGACCAAGGAATCAGCTTGAAGGGGCTTCTATTAGCCAAATGTAGGACAATTTGATCATTAAAATACGTTAAGTACAACAATGGATTATAACCCATTCAATAAAGAAGGAACAGGTAAATCCTCCATGGTATCAGATGGTACAAAAAGGGGACTGAGGTTTCTTTCTTTTTTTTTTTTTAAACAGAATCTTGGCTGATTAATGCAGAAGAAGTTTACAGAGTTTGAAAATCACCATTTTGTAATCATTATAAAAAACAGATTGGGTGGGACAAGCGTAAATAATCACTGAATCAAAAAGAGAAAAGTTGGATGAGAAATAGGATTTTTACAAGGTCTTAAAATATTTTCCCAAGAAGCTTCCTTTCTAGTTTCAAGGAGAAAAAGACTACACAGCAGAAAATCTGGACAACCTTAGCCTTTGGTCTGGATGACTGAAATTAACATCAAGTGAGGGATAATCACTACTCTGTCTCTCATGATATACTAAGAAAAAAACATAACTTTAAGTAATATTCTGGCAAGGATGTAGAACCTGAATCTAATTACACATACACACAAAAATCACGCAGTATCCGTAGCTTAGTGGGTAGGGCGCCAGCCACATACACCGAGGATGACAGGTTTGAACCTGGCCCAGGGCCAGCTAAACAAGAAGACAACTGCAACAACAATAACAACAAATAGCCAGACGTTGTGGTGGGCACCAATGTAGTCCCAGCTACTTGGGAGGCTGAGGCAAGAGAATCGCTTGAGCCCAAGAGTTTGAGGTTGCTGTGAGCTGTGATGCCATAGCACTCTACCAAGGGCAACATAGTGAGACTCTGTCTCAAAAAAAAAAAAAATCAGACAAAATCAAAATGAAGATTATATGAAACAACTGGCCTATACATTTTTAGCAATATCAATGTAATGCCAAACAAAGAAGCTAAAGAATTGCTCGAGATTAAAAGAAAGGCATGATAACTAAATGCAATACGTGTTCTAGACTAAATTTTGTACTGTAGGGGGAAAATATGCTATAAAGATCATCATTAGAACAACTAGTAAAAGTGAAATAGAGATTGTAGAAAAAAATCAATATATTATAGCCCTTCTGTCATCCTAAGACACAGCAAGAAGACACCATCTCTGAAGGATAGTACAAGCTTTCAACAGACACTAAATCTGCTGAGGCCTTGATCCTGAACTTCACAGCCTCCCAGACTGCAAGCAATAAATTTGCTGTTTATAAGTTTTGAGAAAAAGTGGTATTACATAAAATTTCCTGAATTTGACAGTTATAGTATGATTATGATGTCTTTGCCCTTAGAAACTACACAGTAGTTTAGTAAGTACTAAAAGGGAAAAGAGGTATCGTGTATTCAACCCATTCCCAAACAACTAAAAAAAATGGAGGGAAGTAAAAGTAGAAAGGGAGACTAGTAAAAGAAATGTTATAAAGCTAAACACTGGTGCCTCTGGGTACTGCAACTTTGCTGTGTGAAATTATTTTAAAATAAAAAGTTACAAAACAAAATGATACATAAAAAGACATCAATAGTTAACTCTATTCTTTCTTCCCTCACAATAGTCCTCTCTGAAAACCAGCTGCTTAATCTCTTCTTACATCCCATTGTTAAACCAAAGTTCATCAGGCCTCTGAAGAAAACACCTAATGTTAAAACTAAAGACTAAATGCATGGGGGAAAATGGAATTCTGAAGAAACCATCAATGATGCAAGGATAAAAAGGTAAATGTGCACACTTGCACAACTCTAACTAGGCCATCCTCTCTGCTCACCAGACTTTCACTCAGTTGAAGTCTCTATTATCCTCTTTTGGATGCCCAATAGGCTACTTAACATAATCCAAAACTGATCCTCTGATCTGCTTACCCAAACCTCTCCTAGAGGCTTCCATAATTTGTAAATGGTAGTAACTGTAGTAACCTGTAGTTTAGACCTGAATTATCTGACTCATTTCTCTCAAAGTTGCAGTACCCAGAGGCACCAATATTCCATGGAATTCCATGAGCAAATCTTAACAGCTCTACCTTCAAAATAAATCCAGAGTTCAACTGCTTCTCATTAGTTTCCACCAGCACAACTCTGCTCTAAGACACCATCATATCTTATTTGGATTATCTGCAATAGCTTTTGAAGGCTGCCTGTTTCTGTTTTCTTGCTTCCATCCCTTCCTCCTACCATCTATTCCTAACACAGCAGCCAAAGTGATCCCATAGCAAGGATCAAATCATTCCTCTGCTTAAGCCACCAATATTTCACCATCTCACTCAGCATAAAAGTCAATGTCCTTATCATGACCCAAAAGGCTCTATACCAGTGGTTCTCAACCTTCCTAATGCCACACCCTTTTAATACAGTTCCTCATGTTGTGGTGACCCCCAACCATAAAATTATTTTCATTGCTACTTCATAACTGTAATTGTGCTACAGTTATGAACGGTAATGTAAATATCTGATATGCAGGATGTATTGAGGTGACCCCTCTGAAAGGGTCATTCGACTCCCAAAGGGTTCGCGACCCACAGGTTAAGAACCACTGCTCTACACAATCAGGACCCATCACCTCTTTGCTTTTTTCCCTATTACTTTCCCCAGCCACAGCAGCCTTCTTCAACTAGCCTTGGATGGCTTTTACAACTGCTGTTCCTTCTTACTTGGTCCCATTGTGGGACCTTCCTGGCATGGCTCATTCTTTTTCCTCCTTTGAATGTTACTCAGATTCCTCACCTTAGTCATTATAAGAATTTTTCCCCCTACAGTTTTATATCCCTGAAATAAGAAAGTGTCTTAAAATTGCTATAAATTTGAACATTCAACATACTACATAGCAGTGCATCTTAAATTTGGTGGCAAGCTCATTAAAATACAGCAGTACTTAGCCAGAGAAACCTTCCTAGACCACCCTATAATAAAAGATGTTAAAATTAGCAAAAACTACTCAATAAAAGCATGTTAATAGCTTAAGAGGAAAAGACTCCCAAACAAGGTCAGTCTGATTAACTGTGTGGTACCTAACCGAAAAACATATTCCTCAACAAGGTTTTCTTCTTTTGTTTGTAAACCTTAGCTGCAAATCTCTCAGGAAAATATACGGGAAAACAAATTATTAAGTGCTGTACTCATTATTCATTTCAAATTCTTTCATTTAACATACTGACTTGATGTACCCTCTTGATAGTTTCATCTTTATTTTTACTTCAACACTGAAAATCTCTAAATAATAAACTCTGCTTTTAATTTTTACTCTCAAATAAAGGCTGGGCTTTGAAACAGGCAGATCTTGATGTTAATAATCAATATGCTTTAATATCCAAACCTGTGGTGTCCCATGTAGTAGTTGTCACCCACATGTAGCTACTGTACAGTTGAAACAGGGCTAATCTGAACTGAGGTATATACGCTAAGCGTGAAATACAAGCTGAATTTTTGATTTGGCACAAAACAAAGAATATAAAATACCTCAGTGTTAATGTTTTATAACTATATATCAAAATAATATTTTGCATTTATTAAGTAAATAAAATGAATGTTACTTGTTTTCTCTTTTTTAATATTACTATAAATTTTTAAATTAAATATGTAGTTTACATTTGTAACTCACTTTTTTTTTTTGAGATAGAATATGTGAGTAATTTGTTGCCTAGTGTTTAAGTTATTTTCTTGATCCCCCCCCTCTTTTTTTTTTTTTTTTTTTGCAGTTTTTGGCCAAGGCTGGGTTTGAACCTGCGACCTCCGGCATATGGGGCCAGTCCCTATTCCTTTGAGCCACCAGAGACGCCATCTTGATCCCTTTTACAATGGAAACTTTCTTCATATGACTGACAGTCTTTGGCTTTTCATTTTTAAGAGTGAGGAAACTACAAAGCAGACTGGAAGCCTTAAAGCTATATGTACAGTTTAGCAAACATTGGTTTCGCTGTAAGATACTCTAGTTGGGTTAACTATGTTGTCACTGTCTTTAGGTCTTTCCTCTTGGGTTGGTCAGATTCTTAGAGACATCCCTGCAACCTCTTGCCTGGGGAGGATAAAAGTTTGTCAGTGTTTTCAGAGACAACTGGGGAAGAAGGATGGGATGGGGAGGAGTGAGGTCTCAGCATCCAATTTGCATACCGTCCCTTAATCCTCTAGTATTCAGTATGATTCCTTCTGTTCAATTTCTATTTTATGCTTATTCCTCTACTCTTCAGTATTTTATTCTCCTCCAGGCCCAGTGTTGGGGAGAAAAATCTGGGGATTTGACTGCTTCTTAAAATGACATTTAACTCATTGTTCTTACTTTAGCTAAGCAACTGGAATTCTCATATTTTGTTGGTGAGAACGTAAACTGGTATTGCCTCTTTGGAAAATTGTTTCACAGTTTTTTATAAAATTAATGTAACTTATCATGCAATCTAGCTTCTAGCTCTAGAAGCACGGAGAGAGGAGTGGAACAGGTTCTACCTCATAGCCAACAGAAGGAATGAACCCTGCCCACACCTTGATCCAAGTTCAGCCTCCAGAACTGTGAGATAATAAATTTCTGTTTATGCCACCTAGTTTGTGGTGCTTCCTTATGGCATATGACTTATAGTAAGTTATTTCAACATTCTGTGTCCTGTATTTCAACAAGTATGCTTTTTTAATGTTTTTCCTCTTTAAAGACTTCTCACCACATATTTTAAGTAGTTTATACTTCACTCATGTTATTTGAATTACATTATCTGAGTTATATTCAAGTTATTAAAACACAGAAGATGGCCGGGCGCGGTGGCTTGTGCCTGTAATCCTAGCACTCTGACGAGGGTGAATTGCTTAAGCTCACAAGTTCTAGACCAGCCTGAGCAAAAGCAAGACCCCATCTCTACTAAAAATGAAAAACTGTGGCAAGATGATCATATGAGCCCAAGAGTTGGAGGTTTCTATGAACTATGATGCCACAGCACTCTACCCAGGGCAACAGCTTGAGACTCTGAAAACAAACAACAACAATAAAACACAGAAGATTATTTCCAAATGAACTGCTGAACACAAGACATGAATTTCTTAAGACATAAATCTTAGTAGAGTAAGATTCTAAATTCTTTAAAAATTCACTAGCAAATGCTCCTCCAATGATAAGAATTAACAACTAGTTTCTTGTCTTTTACTTGTTGCACGCATACCTTCCTCTCTTTGCCTTAGTTCACAATAATGCAGTTCAATACAGCAAAACTGCATGCTTGATACTTATGATAAAAGGCCAATTTCTCAGATTTTTCACCCACGTTTTCTTGAATAATGACAATTTATGGCATTAATCACCTTTAGTGATATCCAATTTGGTGAACATCATTTCTATACCATAAATTTCCTACTTTACAATTTCATAATCAAAAACTTTTCAGATCTGACTACTCTTCATTTGGAACTTTTCAAATTTTTGCTTATTTTTATGGCTCTCTTCAATTTTAAACACCTCCTTCGCTTTTACATCTCCACTGGATTCTTTAATTTTGTTAGGACTTTTCAACTTCCCCTGTTGCATTATATACTATTTTTTATATAATAGGATACATTTTCACTCTAAGTTTTCCTTCTGAAATTATCAAAACATGAAAATAGCAAATAAATTTCTCTATAAGAATAAGAAAAAATAGTAAGAACTCCATTTATTTGATAACTGAAAAATTTCTACAAGATACTACATATACAAAGGACAGATGCCCTAAGGTGAGACCTGAGACTATAGAACTTAGCCATGCCAAATCTATCTAAAGACATTACTATTTCCATTATAAAAAAACTCTACCTACATATTTCAAAAAATATTTTATAATTTCAGTAACTGCAAACCATTGATAGTTTCTTCACAAATGGCTCATTAGCAGTGTAAGGAATTGGTTGATGAAATATTAGCAATGTAGTTTTAAATATAGCATAAGAAAAATGAACAGACAAAAATGAACAAAAGAGAGTCTAGAAACAACCTCAAATATACATGGGAACATATGATAAGAACGGCATCTCAAATCAGTTAGGAAAATGTCAATTAATCAATTGATGGTACTTTGATACATAATTAGTCTTTTTTTTTGAGACAGAGCCTCAAGCTGTCCCCCTGGGTAGAGTGCCATGGCAAAGCTCACAGCAACCTCCAACTCCTGGGCTCAAGCGAGTTTCCTGCCTCTACCTCCCAAGTTGCTGGGACTGCAGGTGCCCGCCACAACACCTGGCTATTTTTTTTCGGTTGCAGCCATCATTGTTGTTTGGCAGGCCCGGGCTGGATTCAAACCTGCTACCTTAGGTGTATGTGGCTGGCGCCTTAGCCACTTGAGCCACAGGCACTGACCCATAATTAGTCATTCTAAAAAAATTAAGAGCTATATGCCAAATCACTCCTTAAACTAACTTCCACAGGAATCAAAATTCAAATGTAAATAAATTTTAGATGAAAAATGTTTGTGTAGTGAGGGGTTTTGAGGGGGAAACACCTCAAGACATAACAATTTTTTTTTTTTTTTTTTTTGGAGACAGAGTCTGACTCTGTTGCCCAGGCTAGAATGTCCTGGTGCCAGCCTAGCTCATAGCAACCTCAAACTCCTGGATTTAGTCTTCTAGCCTCAGCCTTCCAAGTAGCTGGAACTACAGGTGTCCGCAAGAACACCTAGCTAATCCTTTCTATTTTTAGAAGAGACCAGGTCTCTTGCTTTTGCTGAGGCTGGTCTCAAACTCTTGAGCTAAGTGATCCTCCTGCCCTCCAGACTGCTAAGATTATAGGCATGAGCAACCAAACCAGGCCTAAACAACCAAATAGAGAAGCCATAATGGAACAGGTCAATAAGAATATGTAAAACTTAAAATTTCTTTAAGGCCTAACACATACTATAAAACAAGCAGAGAAGAAATAGACAAATGATAACATGGGGGAAAATATCTGCAACAAATATGACAAATGGCTAATTATCATATAAAGAGTTTTTACAAATCTACAAGAAAGAATAGCAAAAAAAGAGGTGAATAACCAATTAAAGAGGAAAAAGAAATATAAATAAACGATAAATAACCTGGGTTGTTTACTGAGGTTTACTCAACCTCATGAATATAAAGTACAATTTAAAATAATAACATACCATTTTTATCTAGCAGTTTGACAAATATTTTAACATTTGCCAAAACCCAACTTCCTTAACACTTGAGGGTATGGAGAAATAGAAGAATTCATATGCTATCAGAGTGAAATGTGTTACTCTTTTGAAAGAATATTTAACAATAACTAAAAACAAATTTTAAAGTACATATGTTGTTCCAACAATATAGTAAAACAAAATTTGACTTAATCTAAATGTTTGAGAAAAACCTAGGAGCAAATAAACAAGATATGGTACATGCATACATCAGAATGGTACTTCAGCTTGTAAAAGTTAATGTGTATGATGTATTAAAAAAAAACAAGGTGCAGAACCTGAGTTTTAGTATGATATGATTTGTGTTTCATACAAATAAATACAAATTTTCTGGATAAACAGAAATTTAACTTTGGTTGTTTCTTGAGTTCAGGATTAAAAATAAAGAGAAAATAAAAGGAAGCATTAAATTTTAATGTGATGAATTGTTTTTCATCAAATGCATTTTATTTAAAATACAGATTTTATTTAATTAATTTATTTATTTTTTGCAGTTTTTGGCCAGGGCCATGTTTGAACCCACCACTTCCAGTATATGGGGCCAGTGCCCTACTCCTTTGAGCCACAGGCACCGCCCTAAAAGACAGATTTTAAAAATAAAGAACAGTTTAATATTTGCTTTTAAGTGAAGCAATTACAACTAACATATTATGAATCCCTACCATATGGCATGTTTTGTAGCAGGGGCTGAGTCTTAAGTAACTAACTATTAAACTAATAATTAAGATATTCAACTTACCTTTTATAAACGCTTATTTTTACATACTGAGAGCTCTTTTTTTCACAAAGATGAAGTGAAGAAATACTATTTTTCTTCTCACCTATTTACTTCCAATCCCTTTACATTAAAGAATTTAATTATTTAAAGAATAAATTCTCCCAGTAAATACTTGTTACTTAAAATTATTTCACCTAATTTATTATCACACAGCTAAATAACAGGATTTTTATAAATTAAGAAAGACTTAATTGTTTGGGGTTTTTTTTTTTTTTTTTTGGAGCCAGAGCCTCAAGCCATCCCCCTGGGTAGAGTGCTGTAGCATCAAAGCTCACAGCAACCTCCAACTCCTGGGCTCAAGCAAGTCTCCTGCCTTAGCCTCCCAAGTAGCTGGGACCACAGGTGCCTGCTACAACGCCCGGCTATTTTTTGGTTGCAGCCGTCATTGTTGTTTGGCAGACCCGGGCTAGATTCGAACCCTCCACCTTAGGTGTATGTGGCTGGTGGCTTAGCCACTTGAGCCACAGGCCCTGAGCCTGGGTTTTTGGTTTTTTTTTTAAGAGATGGACTCTGTTGCCCAAGCTGGAATGTGGGGATACCATCATACCTTACTGAGCCTTGAACTCCTGAACTCAAAGGATCCTCCTGCCTTAGTCTCCCACATAGCTAAGATTGCAGGCATGTGCCACCATGCCCACATTTATTTCTTATATATTTTTATTTTTTTAGATACAGGGTCTCACTATGTTACTAAGGCTAGTGTCAAACTCCTGGCCTCAAGTGATACTCCTGCCTCAGCTTCTCAAACTGCTAGATGAGAGGTGTGAGCTACTGCCCCAGCCTAAAAATGACTTCAGTTGTTAAACTAACAATCAGGCTCGGCACCTGTGGCTCAAGTGGCTAAGGCGCCAGCCACATACACCTAAGGTGGTGGGTTCCAATCCAGCCCGGGCCCGCCAAAAACAATATTGATGGCTGCAACCAAAAAATAGCCGGGCACTGTGGCGGGTGCCTGTGGTGGGTGCCTGTGGTCCCAGGTACCTGGGAGGCTGAGGCAGGAGACTTGCTTGAGCCCAGGAGTTAGAGGTTACTGTGACCTGTGATGCCATGGTACTCTACCCAGGGGGATAGCTCGAGGCTCTGTCTCAAAAAAAAAAAAAAAAAAAAAAAAAAATTAACAATTAGACTTTGTCAGAAAAAATGGGTCCATCAATAAAGAATATATAGTAATGAATGATTACAGTAAAGTCACTACTCTTCACACCTAGACTTCTTCATATATGAATATTCTCAATTTCACATGAACAAATTGAACATTAATATTTTTCATCTTCAGAGACAAAATTATGTAGGCAATAGCCTCTATTTAATAAAAAATAGCAATAGATGCATATTTACTAAACAATATTATCATTACATTTTTAAATTTAACTGAAGTACATTGTTTTTTATTTTTTTTAAAACAGAGTCTCCCTCTTGTTGTCCTGGCTGAGTGCAATGGCATCATTATAACTCACTGCAACCTTCAACTCCTGGGTCAAACAATCCTCCTGCCTTAGCCTCCCAAGTAGCTGGGACATGCACCACCATGTCTAGCTAACTTTTTCTGTTTTTTTTGGAAACAGTCTCATTATGTGGCCTTTGGTTGAGCGCTATGGAGTCACAGCTCACAGTAACCTCAAACTCTTGGGCTTCAGAGATTCTCTTGCCTCAGCCTCCCAAGTAGCTGGGACTACAGATGCCTGCTACAATGCCTGACTATTTTTAGGGTACAACTGTCATTGTTGTTTAGCAGGACCGGCCCAGGCTTGAACCCGCTAGCCTTGGTGTATGTGGCCAGCACCCCATTCATTGAGCTACCGGCGCCAAGCCTAATCTTTTGTTTTTAGTAGACATGAGGCATCACTCTCACTCAGGTTGGTCTTAAAATAAACTCCTAAGCTCAATCAATGTTCCCACTATGGCCTCTGGAAGTGCTAGGATTACAGGCATAAGCCACTGTGCCCAGCCTAAAGTATACATTCTATTTGTAACTCTCATTATGAGTTCACTAAAACGAGATATATTTTGTAATTTCCTTTAAATGTATAATAGGAAATATATAAGACAAAGAGCAAGAAATAGACTGAAAAGTTGAGTAAGTTTAGCAATAGAAATGTTTGTGTTTCTCCCTATCATCTGTTTCATTGTATCTAAGACTACCCCTCAAATTCTGCAGCCTTATTCATTTTTTAAAGCTGTTCCAGTTAATAACCTCTGGTCACTGCCAAATCTCTCCTCCAAAATATTCATATTGTTTCTCTTTCCTACCCAGTTCTTTGACTACATACCACAGTGAAAGTTCTGCAAGCAAATACAGCTAATAAAAACTATTTGTTAATAGATGCAATATAATTACTTATTAAATTTTTTCTTTGTTCAAATAAGCCATGCACTATTATTTTAGTTCATAATTCAAGGCAGAATAATTAACTATATTTAAATCTATAGAAATTAGCACAATACGGTAGGAATACAACTACTTCAGGAAAAAATAGAGATAAAATTTCATCCCTCCCCATTTTCACATGAGTCATCAACATGTTACTTTCAAAGAGTCAAGCATTGCAACTGATAATCATCTAATAATATGCAAAAGGAGAGACATTTCAAGAACTTACAATTCCCCGCTCTGTACTCTAATGTGAATAATGTTCTCTCTTAAAAGAGAAATAAGACACCCAAAATATTACACTAGATAGAATTTCAAAATAGAATATACTATACCATATACCAGTCAAAATAAATACTAAACCTTTATGTTCAAAATATTTCATTAAAATTGTCTCTAAGAATGGAGACAAACTCCTCTGCTTTTCCAACTTGTTATTCAACTAAGGCTTTGTTTTCAAACTTTGAATATATAAGAAGAGCAAAATATGTGAAAAAAGACATTAAAATGTGAGCTTTTTCTTAAATACTCACATAAACACATGTAAATCAGACTTAGGTTTTTTTTTTTTTTTTGAGACAGAGTCTTACTATGTTGCCCTTGGTAGAGTGCTGTGGAGTCACAGCTCACAGTAACCTCAAACTCTCTGGGCCTAAGTGATTCTCTTGCCTCAGCCTTCCAAGTCCTGGGACTACAGGCACTTGCCACAACGCCCAGCTATTTTTTGGTTGCAGCTGTCATTGTTGTTTAGCAGGCCCAGGCCAGGCTCCAACCCACCAGCCTTGGTGTATGTGGCTGGCGCCATATTCAATGAGCTACAGGCACCGAGCCTCAGACTTAGATATTAACAGAAATGCAAGATATACCTTTTACTTTTATAAGTAATATAAATTCTATCATAATAAAATGTGAATTTTCTTTGTATGAGTAAAATCCATAATTATTTTTATTTTTACATGGTCAATTTTAAATTTTAACTGACTTAGCCAACACTTTTTTAAACATTTTTTTTGCCCATGGCATGCTGACTACTTTTAACTACTATGCAACTTTTGTATAATCAGATACTTCTGATCCTACCAGTAGAGTTACATGCTTAACAAGTTTGTTGTTTTTTTCTCAAACCTGTTTATGTCAGTTTACTTGTTATAGGCCTTACATAACTTAAATATCATTTAAGTCTATAGACTACAAATGCAAGAAGATGGAGTTCTTTCTATGTAAACTACGTTGATATATAAATTAAGTAGAACGACTCAGTGAAAAACCAGAAAGCCTATACTTAGAGATTTTCAAAATAATCTTGAAGCTTTTATTTCACTTTAGAGAAATCAAAACTGGAAATTGCAGATCATACATTATGGATATAGTTTACACAAGAACATCTCTCAACTAATTCCACAGAGATGTCAATCGCTCTATGCCAAAATTTTGCAAATGAATATACGTTTATATATTTTAAATTAAAAATTTTAGATGTTTTATTTTTTATGATTTTCCTGCTTTAACTTTTTAAATAACCTACAAGTAATGATCCCAATCCCAACAGACATGAAAGCTCCTAACATTTTTTTTCTGAAGCCCTTAAACTGGTTTGATATACCAACTACATAAATACTGCATGTTTATATAAAGTAACAGCATGTAGTAATAAGTAGTCTAAGATAACCTTAGGGAAAACAGTATTACAATGTATGTTCTACAAGGACAAGGGCCTTGCCCTTGTTCACACATGTATCCCAAGTACCTAGAACAGTTCCTGGTTTATAGTTGATATTCAAAAAACATTTGTTGGATGAAGAAGAAAAGGAACTTACCGTGATGACAGCCTTGCTAAGACAGATGGATCCCCTGCAGCCATACTCTGTCTCGTCTTCAGATTTGTAGTAACTCAAAGTATTATTTTTCAAAACTACCCAACGATCCTGCCACCCATGAATGTAGTTTGTCCACTGGAAAAGGGAAAGGTAATTGAAAGAGGAAAATAAAAAATATAAGTATTTTAGAAATCCAAACTTTTTCAAATAGCAATCTAATTTTAAAACCAAAATATGAAAAGTTTTAACTTAATTATATGCAAAAACAGTAAAATGATTATAAAAAGTAAAATGATGAGATTTTCTACATTGCATAATCATTTTCATTATTATTATTATTATTTTTTAGACAAGAGTTTTACTTTGTCATCCTTGGTAGAGTGTTGTAGTGTTATAGCTCACAGCAACCTCAAACTCTTGGACTTAAATGATCTTCCTGCCTCAGCCTCCCAAGTAGCTGGGACTACAGGCACCCACCACAACACCTGGCCATTTCTGGAGAGGGGGGGTCATACTCTTACTTAGGCTGGTTATCGAACTCCTGAGCTCAGGCAATCCACCCGCCTCAGCTTCCCACAGTGCAAGGATTATAGGTATAAGCAATCATTTTCTTTATTATTTTGTTTTGTTTTAAAGAGATAGGTCTCTCTCTGTTACCCAGGCTAGAGAACAGTAAGTGGCGCATAAATAGCATACTGCAACCTCAGACTCCTGAGTAAGAGTGAGATTCTTCCACCTCAGTGTCCTGCATAGCTGGGACTACAAGCACATGCCACTATACCTGGGCATAGCAAGATGAGGTCTTGCTATGATGCCCAGGCTGTTCTCAATCTATTGGCCATAAGCATTCCTCCTATCTTGGCCTCAGAAAGTGCTGAGATTAAAGGCATGAGCCACTGCACCTGGCTCATTTTCAATAATTTTGACAATACTACAAGTAAACAGATAAGATATAAAATATAAAATTTTCTTCTAACATTTGAAGATTAAAAATTCTGCATTGTTCTTTGTGTACTTTCATCCTTCCCTCACTGCCATCATAATACTTGTTTTTGCCACTGTCATAATTAACTTATTCAGTAGAAAAGTGTGTTCAGTTATATAGTCTCTTGTTCTCCCACACCAAGGACTGCATGAAGGCTTCAAAATCAATAGAACTACAAGGTCAATTATAACCAAAACTATTTTTGTTTCCATATAAAAATTTATGATGGTCATAACTGTATCAAAGTAAAAATACTAATTAATCTTTAGTAAGTCTACATCAACTTTAATTTTTCCACTATAGAACTGAATGTTTAATTCATTTTCCAAGTTTCTCTGAAGATATATTTTTTGAACCCAAGAATAATAACACAAATAAACTGGTTTTCAAAAATATACTTGGATCATCTGTTTCTGGTAATTAGAAATGGTTTTTGGGTTGCTTAAAGTCTTGCTGCACAGTGAAGATTATAATCAATAAACAAGCAAAGGCAGAAATGTAATCTCTATAGAAATAGTTAATTTTGCATATTTTTATTTATGCTCTGGGGCTTAAAGTATAGACAATTTTAAAAAAGTAGGCAATTCCAAAAATAAATTTAAAGTGGATTATCAAAATATATTGTATTGGCTCAGGTTCTTTACCCATTGAAAAATCTTTATTTTCCTATTATCTGATTTAGCAAGTTGTGATCAGTTTGGTTCTTCAGACTTCTAAGCCCCATCATTATCGCCCCTTCTCTGAGAACTCACTCATGCAAACAATTTAATTCATTCTAAGGCTCTCTAATCAGCATTTCCTTATTTACAATTGCTGTGACTTACCATCAATTAGACACCAACCTGAAATAAATAAGTTGCATACAAAACTGAATTCACCTCCTCCTATAATGTATACTTTGCATGTTTCTATTTTCTTGGCTGTACTGCTACTTCTGAAATCATGCAGACTTAAATTCAGCTCAGGGTTATATGAATAGAATAGTGGATAGAGGATTAAACAGACCCAACCACTTTACTACTTGTGCAAGGAGATGAAAGGAGTTTTGACAAGTTACTTTTGTGAGCGTCAGTTTCTTTGCCTGTTGTTTAAACAGCTGAATAAAATAAAGAAAATGCCAAGCATACTCATAGAAGATACCCAATACCTGACTGTTCCTTCTCAATCTTCATAGCTTATCACCAAATTCTACTTGTCTTTCTTAAATTTGCCTCCTCTCTCCTATTTTCAATTACTCCAATCAAATTATCAGCTTCCTGAATTCCTAAGATGGCTAATCACCTTATCTCTACTATCTTTTGCTTTTTTACAACTTACATAATCTTAAACATATTTGTTTATTTGTCTTTACATATTTATGTTACTGAGTTCAGCTCCAAAACTTACATGGAAGATTTCCCATTGCCTGACATAGGAATTGTTTAGAATGGCATCCAAGACACTCCAAGGATTAAAACCTCATTCACAATTATCGCCCTACATAAGGTTAGTAAGTGTGTGACTGTGGTCAAGTTACTTACTCTGCTTGTGTCTTTTCTTTGTCAAACTCTTATCTCTTAGAGTTAAGATTAAACAAGAACAGTCTTAGAACAGTGCCTGGCACACAATATTTTCTCAGTTGGAGGAAGAATTATGCATAGCTAATGAAGCTTAACCTTCAGCATCTCTCACGAAAACAGACCTCTTTCAAAGTGATAGGAATGAGCTAATTGTGTATCCATAATTTCATCTTTTTTTTTGCAGTTTTTGGCCAGGGCTGGGTTTGAACCCACCACATCCAGTATATGGGGCCAGCTCCCTACTCCTCTGAGCCACAGAACGCCCAATTTCATCTTTTTTTTTTTTTTAATAAAGGACTGAACAAACTACATAAGCCTGAGGACCTTTTATTCAGTAAATATTAGCTGCTATTATTACACCTTGAAAGCAGGTTTTTTGCCTTTGCTCTCACAACATTCCCTCACTCCTCTCCATTTAACAAATACAGACAGGGCAATATGCTGGATGCTGCAGGAGAATAAAATATTCCTGCTTCCAATAGGCTGGCAAACAGAATTTCAAGTGAAAAACATATTTAGAATAAGAATTGGAAGCAAGATACAAACAATATGCTATAGTAATTCAAGGAGAACTTGAATGGTGAAATAAGAAAAGGCTCTATGGAAAAGATAGTATTTAAGATAGAGTCTTAAATATGAATAGAATTTCAGGCCAACAGTTAAGTGTGTGGAGAAATGGAAGTTAAGGTAAACTACCAGGGACAGAAGATATTCTGAAGTCAGTGAGATTTATCTTACCCACGTTTAGCTGTTCTCAAGTCCTACTAAAAGACATGAATCTTTTCCTTATCATGGTCCAGATATTTGTTATAACCCACATAGTATTAGCCTATCCAGTGTTTTTGGAACCTATGTACTCTTAAGAAGCAAATCTATGAGAAATACAGTATGTCTGCATATTCATATCACCACATAGAAAAAAAGACATTTGGCCTGGTATATTTCTAATATATATTTAATTTATCCCCTCAGTCCAAATCCACTCAATTTTGGGAAGTAAGAAACACAACAAATTAGAATGGGACTCAATACATTACTCAATAGAAGGAAAAGAACAAATGCTAAGTTCGAACTCTTTTTTAAATCACCAGATGAATACAAAGGACTTAAAATATATAATTTAAACTTAGCATGTACCACACTCAATATGAGCATACTATTCAATATATAATACCCTTAATTAAAAGTTTCCCTAGAACATTATATATTACCATAAATAGTTAAATTTCAGGGATATTTCGTTCAGCTATGAAGAGTAATACCAAAATATCTAGTGATGTTCATTCTACATTATGCAACAACAGTCAAAACTAAAGTTATTCACCTTTCATAGAAGTAGTCAAAAACTACATTTTTATGCATTTAAAGATCAAGAAGACAGTCCATTTTTAGGTTTATAGTATACCCACTACATTACTCAGTACATCCTCAGAGCACTGGTGACTCCTCCTCTGCCTCCTGCCATCACTCTACTCTTCCACCTCACAAGAAAGTGATGATCAATAGATCAAAAGTACAACTTGTTTAGTAAAATAATCAACACACCACAATACTAACATGGCAGTCTGGTTCTCCTCTAATGAATAAAATGATCACACTATCAGAATTACTGGGAAACAAGGAATTCATTTCCTAACTATTGCCTACTACACAATATGTTCAATAGATTCCTAAATTATAAAATATGTTTAATCTAAAGAAACCTTGGAGACCTTCCTTCACTTTACTGAAAATCTTGCACTGAAATCTCAAGAATGATCACAGTATCAACATAAACCACTTTTTCTGCTATACAAATAAAAGTTAACACTTGTAATCCTTAGTTCTGACACACTGATGCCTTTCCTAGACCCCTTCTCATTAGCTTTCTAAAGACATTATAAAAGCCTAACACGAAACAATTCCACAAACAATGTCCAAACATTTTGTCAAAGTATGAATACTGGAAGTAGGGTGATTTCTTAATAGCCACTGGCTGCACATGACCCAGTATCTTATGACCATCTTGTTGAGGGACTGGCCCCAGCTCCCCCTCTCCAACTGCTAGCTTAAGTCATTTCTAAAAGTTTAAAAAGAAGGGAGAGAGAAAGAGAAGTCAAAAGGTTATGTATGTGAGTCGTCTTATAGCAAAAACTTACAAAAAACCACATCATGTAATTTTAAAAGATCACCCACCTACAGGCCTATGAATAGGTTACTTTGCTAAAATTTTAAACAAGATTAAAAAAAACAAAACACAACAGAGAAAAGGTAAAAAGTCTCTGCCTTACCCTGAGCCCCTTAGTGCTTTTCCTGCTGGACTAAAGAGTGGACTCCATTCTGACATGTTCCAAGTTACTATGAATATTTCTTGTACCCACTATGTGCCCATTCAATAGCTCTTTTCTGAACTGGGGAAAACGGTAAAGGGAAAAGTACAAAAGTTCTCCACATCCTATTTTTCACTACCTCTAACCTGGCATAGTTTACTGCCTCAGATTTCAGGACCAAGCCGAGTCGCTCCAGGTTCTGTCTCAACAGCCACGTCCACAGGATCCCCCAACCCTACTCGCTTGGCATCTCCCGTAACCTAGTTTAAGAGGTCCGGTATGAACCGCCCCCATGCCCAGTGGTTCCGTCACCGCTGCTACCCAACCCAGATTCTTATACCCGGGACCGCTGCTACCCCTGGGTCCCAAGTCACAGCGCATATCTGACCTCCCAAAGTGGGTCCTGGCTTAACACGCTTTTCCTAGTTCTTGGCAGCTCCTGACGAGCCCCACGGCAGGCGGGGAGGACAGTGTCCCTCTCCTCCCACATCACCCTTAGCCCCACACCCCACACATTCCGTGCCTCCCGTTCAGCCCCACCCCACGCCCTCAGAGGCTTGCCTCGCTGCAGGTGAGTCTGGGCAGAGGGCCCTTGACTCCGTGGGTTGCTCACCTTACTGAGGACCCCACAGCGCTCCACAGGCGGCCCAGACTCCGTCTCCGGCTCCTCCTCCGAGCCCGACGAGTTCCAGCTCTGGTTATCCGACATGGAGGCGCGACAGCCGAGCAGGAGACCGGCCCCCACTCCCTGAGCTGCGCGGGAGGAGGCGCCCAGTCCCCGGGGTGAAGGGTCGGGGGATGGTGAAGCCAAGAGCGCCCGCTCCGGTGCTGAGGGGAGCAGGACGAGGGACGAAGTCCGCCCGCTGCGCCGCCGCCGCCGCCGCGCCTGACACCGAGCAGCCCGTGGAAGGAGAACGAGCGGCGAAGGAAGCCTGCCCTTCCAGCCGTCAGTCGCGGCCGCCGTCGCCGTGACCCCTGCGTTGCGCCCAGAGCCGCCACCCGAACTGAGCCCCCTCGGTGCCAATCTCAAATAGGTAAGGATAAGGGAGAGAAAGAAAGGAAGAGAAAATCCAGCCGCAGAGACCTGGGTCCACTCACTGTTCCACTACCGCCGCCATCTTCTTGCCTGTCCCACTATTTACCCCCCCCACGACTTCTGTTGTCCCCGCCCCTTCGTCCTCCCATTCTCCCCCCCACTCTCCGCTCTGTCAGACTCCCCCGCCCCCGGCGTCTGACGCTACACGCCGAGGGCTCTAGGACCTCCTCCCGCGCCCTACCTCCGGTTCTCCCGGATGACGACGGGTAGCAAAGTAGGAGGAGCGGGGCAGGGAGAGGGCGGGCTGAGGATGCTGCTGCGCTGCATTCTGGGAAGGACTCTGCTGGTTCGCCGCGCAGCCTCCTGGGAGTTGTAGTAACGGTCTTGAGGCAATGGTGAGTGTCCCGCTCGGGGAAGGCTTGTCGCCTTCGGGATGGGCAAGTAGTGGTGGGCTTCGTTCGGCAGTTGCGTGATCGGCCTCGCCTGGGTCCCTGTCTAGCGTGTTTATGACGAACCTGCCGGGCTTGCGGCCCCGGACGTGAGATAACTTCCGACTGGGATGGCGGGCCTCCCTTCCGCGCGGTTTCCGAAAGCCGGGGAGCATCTGGCCGCTGGCCGGGGCGGGAGTGGGTCCGGCGCCTCCGCCTCGGGCGCGGGCAAGGGGCCTGTGACTTGTCCAGGGACTAGGCATTTTTCTTTTCGTCAAATCACCGCTGTAAATTTGGACGGTCCTTTATCTTGCTCATTAGAAGTTACACTTGACACTACGTTGTCCCCATTTGAGGAGGAATGTCCTCGGTTGCTCCTCACAGGTCTGCACTTCACAATTTTGATTTCTAAAATTTTTGTTTTGCTAAAGGTAATTTTGAGTTTGTCAGAGAATGAATGACCTCAGAAGAGTTTTAAAAGAAAATAAGAATGACAGATGATAGTCCGGACTTTCTCTTGGCTGTATCTTTCTGAGACCCAGGTTAACTCTCTACTTATCTAACTCACAAAGACAGGAAAGTGTATACAGAAACTTTCTGGTATAAGAAACGCCAATGTCTAGTAGGTTTATTAATAATAAGGGGTTAGTTAGGCAATAGGAGGCTGGCTTTGTTTTCAAGCTAGAATTCTAGTGGAAAGACCAACAGAAGATCTGGTATCTTGTCAATTGTCTTTCATATACATTACAAGGAATTTTATTGTGAGACCTTTGACTTTGTAGCTTCATTTCTTCCTTACCTACTTTTGTATCTTGTCAATTTCCTGATAATTGTCAACAGTAATTTTCGTATTTGCCATTCCAAAAAGAAAGAAAGGAGAAAATTCCACTGAACATATTTTTCCTTTTTGTTAAGTCACAAAAAAGTACACTTTTAGAATATTGAATTAAGTTTTGCTTTGTGAACACCTAATATAGGTAGACTTCCAAATCTTTTTTTTTTTATTTTAATTGAGACAGAGTCTCACTTCGTCCCCGTTGGTAGTGTCACAGCTGACAGCAACCTCAAACTCTTGGGCTCAAGCAATTCTCTTGCCTCAGCCTCCCAAGTACTTAGCTAGGACGACAGGTGCCCGCCACAACACCTGCCTATTTTTAGAGATGGGGAGTCTCGCTCTGGCTCAGGCTGGTTTTCGACCTGTGAGCTAAGGCAATCCACCAGCCTCAACCTCCCGGAGTGCTGTGATTACCGGTGTGGCTTTCTAATCTGAGTTTTTTAAGTTTTAGGTTTTCAGATGTCTTTCAGTTATTCTTAGGTAAATGATTGTGAATTATTGAGAATTTCACTTCATAATGCAATTTAGAGTCATGGAAGTATGGTATATGTTTTTTGAAATTTCTGATTAATATGAGAGTACATGCTTTTAGGTTACACGATATGCTTTTGTATGGTTAAAGTCTGAGTTGTAGGTATTGGGAACCTAATTAGGTACCAGAGGAATCAGTGCTCCCCTTTTCCCCTTCCTTCTCCGTTTCTTCCTCCTCTTTCCCTTCCCCCTCACCATTCCCCTCCTCCTGCCCCTCACCATCCCAATCCTCCTCACCCTTCCTCTCTCCCTCTTTCTCCTCCTCTCCTCCTATAACAAAGGCCTACCTAGACTTCCCCAAGAGTTCCACAGGATAGACCCTAACTCACCAGAACCTTCCAGCAAGCTGTGGAAGGTTCCTTATCACCCAGTATAAGAAGCCTCCAACTTAGTACAGATGTCATCTTTGCCCAGGTGGGTTTCTTCTCCTTTCTTTAAACTTGGCTTGAACCTCTCCAGATCTTGTCTGTGTACACACCACTGAAACCCTTTCAGGAGTTGTGTCCTTCACCTGGGAAGTGCGCATTATACCCTTGCAGTGTACCCGAGTGGGAATTTACCCATCTTACTTTTGTTTTTATATTGAATTTTGTATTTTAATGCTTTTCTTGGTTGTATGTCATTGTAATTACCCACTCTTAGATCATTAAGGGGCCCATTTAGTAGGAATTTCCTTCATTGTAGTTAGTATTAATATTAGTGTAACTTTTTGAAAAAGATTATTGATACATTGTTTCTTTATGTCTATAAGACCAAATTTTTTTAAGTACAGAAATATTTTTATATAATGATTACAATACCACATGAATGGTTATGGTTTACTTCATTACTGTTGATGGAAAGAAATTACTATACAAGAATAAAATAATGCACTTTCTTTATTCAGTGAGGAGAATGATAGCTTTTGAGGTTCCCCCCTCCTTGGGTCCTTCCCCAGCCCTATTATAAATGACCTATATTTTCTGTTTCATTATTTTATTTTTACTTTTGCAACTTGAATTCACCTGAGATTTATTTTTGTGTATGGAATGAGGTACAAATTTAAATATATTTTAAAGATGGCCACTTGGCTCAACATTTTATTGAATAGTCTATTCTTACCCTCATACTTTTGTGATATGCAAAATCTCTGCATCTAGGTCTGTTTCTGAACTCCTTTGTTTTCAATCATCTATTTTTGTATATTTATTTTAATACCATACTGATTTAATTACCACTTTATACTATTTTCTTTCTTTTTTTCATTTTCAAGATAGAGTCTTGATTGTCATCCTAGGTAAAGTACAGTGGCTGTCATTATAGCTCATCAAACTCCTGGGCTCAAGCAATCCTCCTGCCTCAGCCTCCCAAATAGCTGGGACTACAGGCACCTGCCACCATGCTGTTCTAATTTTTCTATTTCTAGTAGAGATAGGGTCTTGCTTTGTTCCTGCTGTTCTTGAACTCCTGAGCTCAAGGGATCCTCCCTCCTCTCTGCCTCCCAGAGTGCCAGAATTATAAGCATGAGTCACTGTGCTGGCCTATACCCTTTTCCTGTGCATAATAGCAAAATTCTCCTGATTTTTAAAATTTGGTTATTTTTGTGTATCTTCTTTCAGATAAATTTTAGAACAGCTTGTCAAATTGCATGAAAAATTCTGTGGGGATTTAGATTGACAATGATTTAATTTGTAAAGAAATAACATCTTTACAGGATTAAGTATTGTTCAAGCACTTTAGATTTCTGATCTAAGTGTAGTTGTTGCTCTATTAAGTGTCTGGTTGGCCCCATTTAAAGCTGAGGGAGGCCAAGTAACTTATCCTCTATCACATAGCTACTAAGTGGCAAAGTTAGGATTTAAAGCCAGATTTATCTGTTTTCAAAGATGAAATCAGATGCACCCTTCAGAATACCTCAAAAATTGGGGAGAATTGTGTAGATAAATAAGGTATTCTATAGATATATACATCAGAACAAATGAACGTCTTTCATTTGCCTAGCCTTTGTATCTATGATGTCTTCAACTTCAACCCTGTAGAATTTACTGAAATCCAGTCTATTTCTGTTATTTCAGATAAAGAACTGACCCACAGAGAAGTTCAGTAATTTTGCAAAGGTCATATAGCTAGTAAAGGGCATAGTTGGAGTTTAAGCCCAAGTATCAAAATTCCTGGGTTCATTCTCATTCCACTAAAATTCTTACCAATTCCTTTTTTGTCTTCCTATTTTTTTCCTCACCACCCCCCTCACTAGCTAAATCTCTTACTAAACAGCAATCCCAAGATCTTCATACGTGCAATCTACTCCCATTGCCAAGACACAGAAGCCAAAAAACCCCAGAAATATTGGAACTGATAATATTTGTAATTTCACTGATCAATAGATAGAAGAATGAGGAACAATATTTGTTCTTGATGCTAGACATGTGTCAGGAGAGGATATCCTAAGTTAAACCTGAAAACATTCCTAATGTTTTTTTTTGTTGTTGTTGTTGTGTTTGTTTGTTTGTTTTGGTTGCAGTTTTTGGCTCCGGCTGGATTGAACCCGCCACCTCTGGCATAAGGAGCTGGTGCCCTACTCCTTGAGCCACAGGCGCCGCCCCTAATGTATTTTTTAAATGCTGTTATAAAGAGCCTCTGCTAGCCAGCTCAGACTGCCATAACAAAATACTATGGACTCAGATATTCTGGTGGCTTCCTCTTCTCATAAGGGCACAATTCTATTGGATTAGGGCCCAACCTCTTTTAACCTTAATTACCTCCTTAGAGGCCCTGTCTCCAAATGTACTCACTTTGATGGTTAGAACTTCAACATATGAGTTTTGGGGAGCATAATTCAGTCCATAACAGAACCTGTGGGTTCTATGTTCTCACATTGTTTTGTTAAAGATGAATTTTGAGTTAAGTAGTCCTTTGTTAGCTAACCTGGAAATCTAATTATTCTTTATTACTTTGTTCCCACCTTCAAACTGAGCCATAACCAGTTAAAAATTGGGGATTTACATAAGAAATATGATTTTGCAAACTTAGAAATAGAGATTAATAGAGATAATAATAATCTATAAATAGTAGCATTCTAACAATGAAAAGGACAGATGAACAAAATAAAGCATGTAAATAATTCAACTGGTATTTTTTTGCCCTGTTTTAATGTCTTGAATAATTAATTGGGTGGTGAAGTTACAGACCATTTGAATTTTCTTGTTTCATTTTTATTTTGAAAAATCAAATATGTATATAGGTGTGAATATGTACCTGTATGTGTATCTGTACAGGTAATTATAAGTCACGTAAATTACCTACGGTGTTCCTAACACCTTTTCACACTCAGACTCTTATAAAGTAATTTTTGACCTAGAGTTATTGATGTCCGTGTTTTCCCACACTTTTTCCTTTTCACTGCCACAAAGAATTGATGATTGCAATATTTCTTAAGAATGACTCATCATTGTCTCCAGGGTTTGTTTGTTCATTTTTTTTTTCAAACTGCTAACACAATTATTCTTTATATTTTGATGCATAGGTAGCAACAATTATGTCACAACTGCTGTTAGCAACAGTGATTTTTATGAGCCACCTAGTTTTAGAGGTGTTAAAATGAGAAGAAAAAGTTTCCTTGAAACAATGAACTATGGTACTATGTATTGTACTTGCTTTTTTAAAAGAAAGCATGTTCCTGTATTTTCCTGAGAAGAACATTAGCACTATATATGACTTTCAGAATATTCATGCCATTTATACACCTTTGTACAAATTGCATTTTTAATTTAACAGTATAATGTGAACATCTTATTCCATGGTATTCTTTTTAATAGCTGTGTAGAATCCTTTAGATGACATTCAGATTTTTTTTCTTTTTCTTTTCTTTTCTTTTTTTCTTTTTTTTTTGCTATTGCAAAATTCCTATATGAAGAACATCAGTTCCACTTAATTTTTGTGCACTTGTCTGGCAGCTTGCTTGGGGCTTAATAGTGGATTGCTAAAGTAGAAATCATATACATTTTGCAATTTGTCAAATTGTCCTGCTAAAAGAGTGTGTTAGTTTACTCTCTCCGGTATTATCTAAGTCTCATTCCTGCTCACTTCAAGACCAAGGATAGTGCATCTAAGCAAACTATTGTAAAGAGATTGTGGCAGGAGGTTATAATTTCAGAATGAAACTACTTTGGGATTGGTAATTAAATAGTTTATTAATTTAAACTGGTTGACCAGTTGGGTATTTTACTATTTTTTTATCAAAGGTCTTTAGGCTAAAGTAGGCAGAAATACATTCAAGTTAGCTTAAGTAAGAGAGTTTATTGTAGACGTCTGGGCATACTCAGCTGGGTTAAGTACATGTTGGAAATTTGGAAATTGAAGTCCAACCTGGTGTTTTTATGTTTATCTCTTGGTGCCTCATAAAATCTTTATCTCTGAGTTCTAATGTTCTCTAGTTTTTGTCCCTGTCTCTTTCTGCTGTCCCTTTGCATGTGTCCAGGCTGGTTTAACTGCCTCTTGGTTTCTGGGTTCTCTCAGTGTCTCTTAGTTCAGTTTAAACAGGTGGTTGGCCAGGCAGTTCTCTAATCATCTTTTCCCAAAAGTGTAAAATATAAGGCTTCCCTTTCTATGTTGGGAGTGGGATCCTGACTAGAAACAGCAGATAACATACTTAGTACATATAATATTTCATTATAGTGTATTACTAACTGTAGGACTGGGTGAACATTCAAAGGGAAAAAATTATTTAAAAAATATGAAAATCCCTTATCAGGTACCACAGAGATATTGATTGTTTTCAAGAGCATATTAGCTAGTGGTAAATGTTTTAAATGGATATGTTAGATTGTATATATCATTTTCTCCCATTAGCATGTGGGTTTATGGGGGCAAGAATTTTTAGATTTTTTAAATCTTTAATCCCTAGAATACACATAGAAGGTATTCAATATAATTAATGAATGTGTTGTACCTTGTTTTTAAGTTAATAATTTAATTCAATAAGCATACAACATGCAAGGTATTATACTGACTGCTGTGGGGATTTTACGATAGTAATAGATTAAAAAGGAAAAGGGAAGTAAGAGAAGGGAGAAGAAGAGAGAGAGTTGTTGCTCTCAAGGAGTTTATAACAGAAAACTTGGTTAGAAAGGTACTCACATAAGCTGGCCTAATGTTTTGTAGATTGAAAGAAGTTAACCTTTACTCCTATCACTTGACTTAAGTAGTGATAACTTAACCCTTTTCTTTAATCCTGTTGTCTAATTTTCCTGCTGTGTCTCTCTAGGCCACTTGTTCAAGGTCTTTTTAGTTAAAACTATGGCCATTTGGAATTTTCTTTTCTTTTCTTTCTTTCTTTCTTTCTTTCCTTTTTTTTTTTTTTTTTTTTGAGACAGAGTCTCACTATGTCACCCTAGGTAGAATACTGTGGCATTACAACTCAAACAAGCAACCTCAAACTCTTGGGCTTAAGCGATTCTCTTGCCTCAGTCTCCCAAATAGCTGGGACTACAGGCGCCTGCCACAACACTTGGCTATTTTTTGGTTGCAGTTGTTTAGTTGGCCCGAGCAGGTTTCCAACCGGCCAACTTCAGTGTATGTGACTATAATTACTGTGCTGCGGGCGCTGAGCCAGCCATTTGGAATTTTAAAGAAAAAAAGATTGTCTGTGTTTCCTGATCCCATCCCACCTAAGTTATCTATAAAGAATTTGAGTCCTGTCACATTAAAAATACTATGAAAGTAGAAGTCTTTTTATGACTTGTTGGTTGCCCTGCATGCATGTGTTAGTCAGCACGTTCCCTAAATGAAGTACAGAAATTTAAAAGATTTATAAACTAAACAAGTCTGTCTTGGCCTTTTCCTATTTAGCCTGAATTCTTTGACGCTTTGAACCTTTTTTTCCCTTCCTGTGTCCACTAGTAATGGATCATATAAGCCTCTCCCATTGTTCCTCTCAGCCCCATTAAAAATCACAGACGTTTCTGTCACTATGGTGATTCACGCTGAGTTCAGAGTAAGTGAGTAGACAGTACTGGCTGGTCAAATGACTTTGGACATGTATTTAATAAATGGCAGCTTAATAAATGACATTATTAGTGTAATTAGTCTCTATTACTATGTATGTCTCAATTGTTAAATGCATTCATAAAGTGATATTTGCGAGTGTATCAAATAGGATATTCATTTATATGGAATGTGCTGAATACATCTACCTTCATTTCTGACAATGGAAACTCTAGTTTCAGAAATATAAGGGGCTGCTAGAAACTTGAATGTAATCATCTTTTAGTCACATTACTATAAAATATCTTTGGAAGTATATTCATAAAAGTAGATGTCTATATATACAAAGTGAAGGTAGGCATACTGAGGGAATTACTCCCTTATGTACTTTAATGTTTGGTGTTGGTGCAAAAAAAGTGATTATATTTTCCCTGTCTATAGTCAACATCTGGCACACACCATCTAAAGTAATGATTTTTTCTCAGATCTTAACAGGCATGTTCATATCCAGTGTAAGCAATCCAACTGTACTTATTTATGTACTCATGAATTTTAAAAGGATTTATCAAGCTTTTAAATGGTAGACAAACTTTTCCAGTTGCCAAGAATACCAAAAAGCAGTCTAAAATGAGCTGTGAATAAAAACAGCCTTGTAATTGATATTTGACCATTTCTGTGCATTCATTACATATAAATGATTCCCATAGCAGGCGGTTACAGTTTCTCTCTCCTTGCTTAAGGTGGTACTCTTTTCTTTCCCCTCATTAATCTCCTTCCTGCATTACTATTGTTTACATGTGTTTTGTATCGCTATTGTTACTTTTTGCCTGCCTGCATTCCTATTATTTACTGTTTTCCCTCTTCCATACTTCTTCCATCTTTAGCAATCATTGACAGCAGTGAGGGGAAAAGCTGAGGAAGAACCAGGTGAGAAACAGAGACAGTAAGATAAACAAGCTGTAGTGGACTCTGCATAACCTGCCTTTGTTGCTGTATGTGAGTCACTATGGAAGTTTTGAGACAGACAGGGTTACTGTGCACTATTTCACTTACAGGAAGCACAGTTGACAGTGTCCTTTCTGGTTCACCTGTGCAAGTTTCAACTTGGCTTGACTTATCAGTGTTGCTGGGAGGGCTTCATTTGTTTGTGTCTGTGCAGATTTTACATTTTTGATTTTTGTATATCTCAAAACTTTCATGATGTCCCACACATTAACTCAGGAATTGAGATGGGAAGGCTATGTTATACCTATTCTTACTTAAATCTACCTCAGAATTCCAAGAGTCCCTAATTCTCTCCATTTTCCTAGGATCTGTGATTGCTCTCTCTGTACCGGTCTCAAATTTCAGCCTGATGTCCTTTTCCCATATCCCAATCTCATATTTTTATCTTCTTCATTGAGGAATTATGATCCAAAATGATTAGTAGACCATAAGCTAATGGTGATAAATATTTAAGTAGGCATTGTCAATATTTACTTGGCTCATTTTTTTCCCTATTTCTCATGATTCATATTCTATTTATGAATCATATTCATATTCTTTTATTTTATTAAGAATTATTATTGTTATATTATGCTCATACTGCCATGTCTTATTCTATTGCTTTAATCCTTAGGGTGACTTTGCATATCTTTCTGATATGATTTTGTTACTATTTAACTCCCCAAGGACAGCTGTGTTAGGAGAGAGTAGGAGGGAAAGGTGAATGGGGATACTCCATGATAATGTACCACATACAGCTACTTGGAAATATGTCATATCCCATAGAAAGTACCAGGATTCATAATTAAGACAGTATTTCAGAAATGGAATTTCAAAGGGTGTGTAGGCTACCCTTTTACTGTTTCCTGTTCTACAGTGGAGACCCAAGCCAGGCATGTTTCAAACAGGAATATTCATACTTACTATTGAGTAAAATTGAAATTTCCATTATCTTTTATTTGTATCTGTGTGGTTTTGTGGTATAAAAACCTGTCAGGAATAGTTGGTATTTCATAGGTTTCACTGTAACAATAAAAAGCCCTTTAGTCTAAAAAGTATAAAGTATAGTGTATGTATTAGATGAATAATATCAGTGTCCACTTTTTGCATGTATACATTGAGTATACATGCAAGTGTCCTCTTGTTTTTCTTTTGTCAAGCTTTTGTGTTGCTAACTTTTAACCTCTTTTCCTATTACATTGAGAAATAATTTTGATAATAAAAGTCATGCTACATAGAACAGGGTAGTATTTTGAGTATAATAGCTATTTTGCAAATGTGTTTTGCTTCCTGTTTTTTCTCTAGCCCTTTCATTGTTTCACTTTTACTGCTGTAATTTCAGATCCTCATCTTTTTAGTCAAATAGGCTGAAAAAATATTTTGTATAACATACATGTTGCTACCATGGCACAGTTTATGTACATATAGTTTATCCCCATTTAAGGTATTTTCTTTTCTTTTTTTTTAAAGACAAGTCTCACTTTGTAGCCCTCAGTAGAGTGCGGTGGCATCACAGCTCATAGCAACCTCAAACTCTTGGGCTTAAACGATTCTCTTGCCTCAGCCTCTGAAGTAGCTGGGACTACAGGCGCCTACTACAAGGCCTGGCTATTTTTTTGTTGCAGTTGTCTTTGTTTTACCAGGCCCAGGTGAACCCGCCAGCCTTGGTGTATGTGGCCAGCACCCTAACCACTTAACTACCAGTGCCAAGCCATAAGGTATTTTATTTTCTAAACGTGTTTTGCTACCATGACACAGTTTATGAAAATATAGTTTATTCTCATTTAAGGTATTTATTAGGATATGATGATCCTGACTGAGGTAAAACTAAGGTATACAGCACTTCCTCCATAGATTAGTTATTTTTTAATATTTTGTTTTCTAGATATTCTAACAATAAGTGTACAGAGATACTGATATGTATGCAAGTAAAGATTTAAAATTGCCTGTCACATAGTAGGTGTTTAGCAAATACTGATGAATGAAGTAAGTTTAATTTGGTTGATGATTGAAGGAAAGTTGTAGGAATTGTAATTAACAAGGCCAAGAAAGTCCCCTAACACAGTTAAAATTGACAAGAGACTAAAGAACCAAACTCCATCATAGTTTTCTGTAAGGAGGAAGTATCGTTGTGCAAGGGCTATTTGATGTAAGGTATTGTTTTAGGTTTGTTAAATTTATAATTCACTCTGCAAAAATCCTGCAAGGTAGACATTATCCTTAATTTATATATAAGGAAATTAAAATTCAAAGAAGGTGAGTATAAGTTCTGCAGGTCATAACTAGTGAATGATCTATCCCAGGCTTTGGACCTCAGAAGCTTATAATGTATAATTTTAATATATGTAGATTTTAGATTAATAAATAAAAGACAAAAAACTTCTAAATGATTTTAAATCATTAGACATTTGAAAATCTGTGAGAGCCAGCTTACATTCTAAGCACATTGCATAGCTTTTCTTTAGTTTATGGCAGTTTTGTTTAAAGAAAATTCATCCACATATATTTTTTAATTGCAATAGCACTTTGTATAGCCAGTTTACAATTTCTTTTTCTGATAATTTGTAACAAGTCTATGTTCTAATTACCCATACATAATGTGAATGATTTCTGGATCTTGTTGCAATTATCCTTTTCTCTTATGTTGATAAAGGAAAAAAATATTTACTTTAGCATATCAGGAAAAATAGTCATCATCATTTTCCATCTTTTTTTTTTTATACCTGAGTCATTTTATAAATAGTCTTGAGAAATAATAAGAAAGGGATAGTGAAAAATCAGTTTATTAGATATTGTAATAAAAATCAAAATGTGGTTCAGTGCCTATCGCTCAGTGGCTAGGGTGCAAGCTACATACACCAGAGCTGGCAGGTTCAAACCTAGCCAGGGCCTGCCAAACAACAATGACAACTACAACCAAAAAAATAGCCAGGCATTGTGGCAGGCTCCTGTAGTCCCAGTTACTTGGGAGGGTGAGACAAGAGAATTGCTTAAACCCAAGAGTTGGAGGTTGCTGTGAGCTAGGACACCATGGCAGTCTACTGAGGGCAACACTGTCTCACAAAAAAAGAAAAATAATGATAACTAAAATATTAAAAGAATTTTCTGGTTTCTACGTAAGAAAAGCATGACTATCATGTAGATATTGCTGTCCTAGTCAATTCATAGTAGAACCATACTGTGTAAATCACAAGCTGAGAGAATTATCGAAGACCAAAGTAAAGTCCAGAGGATCAATGAGTGATATGTAATAGTATTTACTTTTGTCCTCAGGTGAAAAGATGCATGAAATAAAGAAATACCTGTAAACTCCAGAGACAAAGACCTTCTACGAAAAGTTTTTTTCTAGGGAATATCGGCTGGTTTTTATGGAATAAGAGCCCACACTATTTTAAGACTAAGTTAAACAGGCTTTGGAGGACATTTACTGTAAGAAGGGCTGGAATTTTTGAAGGCTTGGTAAGCATTTTTCCTCTTCTTCTGTAGGGGGTATTTTGGAATAATAGGGGGAAAAGTTAAATATATGCAACATGAGAGGGAGGGAGAGGTGAGGAAGGTAGCCCTGCTGCATGTCAGAGACAGAGAAAACCTTCAAATCTTAAAAAAAAAAAGAAGGGTATATGAAGAGGGAGCAAGAGTAGAGGAAAGTGTGGAGAATATAGGAACTTGATTTATCTCTGTCCTTTGAAGGAAGAGGTGGGAGGCATAATGAACGCAGGTCAATTGACTCAATCCCAAGTATGGTTCGTTAGTTGCTTCAGGGTTGGGTGAGTGGGTTAACTCATCTAAAACTAATCTAGAATTAAAATTTTAGAAGAAGCTAAAGTCTACTTGGTTCCTATCCTCCCTCTGGATTTTGGAGAAGAGTCAGTGCTATGGGCAAACATCTGTTTAAACATATGGAATAGCTGCATTTTGGAGGGCAAAACAGTGTTATTTTAGGACTTTAGGGGTATGAAGCAAATTATGTATAAATTTATTTGCCTTTAATTTTTGAGTAATTTTCTACTCAAAATTATGGAGGAGTAAGCTCCTGTACATAATATAAACTCTAGAAAAACTACAAAAATTTTTTACTTGAGGGCTTTGGAGAGTAAACTTTAAAAAAGGCAGCTTTTGGAGGGCACCAGAACTGGGGGGAAGTGGCACTCTGGGAGGCCAAGGCAGGAGGATCACTTGAGCTCAGATGTTAGAGACCAGCCTGAGCAAGAGTGAGACCTTTTCTCTACTAAAAATAGAAAAATTAGGCAAGCATTTTGCTGAGTACCTATAGTCCCAGCTACTCGGGAGGCTGAGGCAGGAGTTCCTTTTGGTATTGATTTTCTAGTTTTCCTGAAGTGTGGTTTGAGAAGATATTTGATATGATTTTGATATTTTAAAAATTGATTTAAAACTTAATTTATGTCCTTACAGATGGTCTAACTTAGAAAATGTTCCTTGTGCTGATGAAAAAAATGTATATTCTGCAGTTGTTGGATCAAATGTTATATAAAAGACTGTTAGGTCCATTTAGTCTAAATTCCAATTTAAGTCTAGTATTTCTTTGTCAATTTTCTCTTTCATGGTCCTGTCTGGTGCTGTGAATAGGGTCTTGAAGTCCCCCACTATTATTGTATTGTTGTTGGTCTCTTTCTTTAGGTCTAGTAATTTTTGTTTTATGAATCTGGGTGCTCCAGTGCAGACTGGTTATATGTTTAGGTTTGTTATATCCTTTTGTGGAATTGACCTATTTTTATTTATATAATGAGCTTCTTTGTCTTTTTTTAAATTTTTACTTAAAGGCTGTTTTATGTGGTATAAGTATATTACTCCTGTTCACTTCTTGTGTCCATTTGCATGGAATGTCTTTTCTACCCCTTTACCTTTAGTCTATAAGCATATTTACTGGTAAGGTGAGTTTTTTATAAGTAGCATATTGTTGGTACATGTTTCTTTTTAATCCATTCTGTTTATATGGGACATTTAATCTATTTTACTCTTCCTCCTTTGTGTAATGTTATATGAGATCTATGAGTTATATATGTTCATGTGTTTTTATGATGGTGAATATCAACCTTTCATTTCTATGTTTAGAACTCTTTTGAGCATTTCTTGGAGGATAAGTTTAGTGATAACGAATTCCTGCAGCATTTGATTGTCCAGGAAAAACTTTATTGCTTATTCTGGAAGAAATCAGCTATAGGGTTAGTATTAGCATTTATACTTGATCTTTTTTAATGCAGAGATGTGCTCTGATGTCCCAGATGGTGTCTTGGGCTCTGAAGCACTGAAGAGCCTGGGTTCTGCCCTTTGTGTTTGAGCAGGTGGTAAAACTTGGTGGATTTATGGACCAGAGAAGCCTGCGCTCAGGACTCTCAGTGGTGGATGCAACCACCAGGCCTGATAGAGCTGGTGGGGAAATCTTCAGGCATTGGCAAAATATTTGGATGATGTTCACTTATTGTTGCACTGAGATCTGCACATAGGAGGCAGAGGTGGCCATTTCTGTGAACTCATTAGGCAGTAATATGGTCTGCTTTCCTCTCATACCTCTATCCCAGTGTTTGGGATATTCAGTTAGGTTAGACACTACAGTTTATAGGTTTCAGTGGAACCCAGAGCCTTAGATGACATCATCCCAGTAGCTCAACACTAAACCTCCATGGTAGTTGGCAGTGGCTATAGTTCAAAGTCTCTACACACAATTCTAAACACAGCTCTTGGGCTGTCCTGCTCTATGCAACTGCAATGCTGCAGCTATATACAGAAAAGGCTTGGGAATCCCTTGCACAAGCACGGGCCTGGAGATCACATTGCCATTGGGGTTGTAGTCACCCTCACAGCCCCAGATAGGCTACCCTTTAGCAGACCTGCCTCAGCCGTCTGGGCAGCAATAGTTGCTGTGCCTGCCAAGAAGTGTGGGAAAGGAGTAGTCTCAACTCGGGAGCCTGGGTGAGCACAGAAGCTGTTTGGGCAGTAGGAGGGGATTTTATTCCTTGCTTGCAGAGCTCCTCACAGAGTTTGTGCCTTTGCTGGAAGCAGAGTCACTTTTTGTAACCCCAAGCATGAACTCCTAGTGCTCTGGAGAGCATGTGTTTTAGTTTCTTCTGACCCAGGGGTCGCCTTTTTTAACGTGTTGCACTCTCTTTCTCCTAGGGGTAGCATTCCCTGAGGCCTAGATTACTGGATGCCCTAAAGCATTTTGCATCCAGTTAGCACTATGCTACTGCAGTCCTCCAAGCAGGTACTAGGGAATGTCAGTGGGAGCTCTCAGAACATGGAGATACAAGGGCTGAGGTTCCCAGAACAGCATATAGTCCCTGATGGCTGATCTCTAACAATGGCTCCCTGCCATAGCCACTGGAGTCTGAGGGGAGGGTAAGTGACCCAGCATGCGCTTGCAGCCCCAAATCACTGCCTACACTAGTGTCAGGGTTTGTGAGGGCAGAGGAACTTTTCCACAGTTCAGATCTCAGTAGTCTGCAGCAGGTATGAGGGCAGCCAAATCATTCCTACTTACCCTGTCCCTAGAAATACTAAGTCCCTCCAAGCATCTAGCCCATCTCAACTGAATTGGCCTCTTGCTTCCTTTCTCTGTGCCTCAGATTTTTCTGCCCATGAGTTCTCTGTTGGGTTCTAGTATTTTCTCCTTTATATTTGATTTGAGATATTAATTTTGGCTTTTCTTTCTAGGGAGAATTGGCACCTGACATTTCTAGTGAACAAATGTGCTTTATATTTTTGCCTTTATTCTAATGGATAATGATTTTTAGTATAGAGATATTTATAGCAGTGCCATTCAAAATGTAGTCTGTGGACCATTGCTTACCTATATGAGATAACTATAAAACTTTAGAATAAGCATTTTCTCACAGTTTCTGAGTGTCAAGGATCTGGGTACAGCTTAACTGCGTGCCTCTTGCTCATGAAGTTGCTGTTGTCTAGGAGGTTACTGTCTTAACTGAAGTGTTGGCCAGAGGAGAATCTACTTCCTTGCTCACTTACATGACCTCTTCACAGGGTTGCCTCAGATTGCAGCTGGCTTCTCCAGAATGAGTAACTGAAATGAAAATAAGAACATCCAAGATAGAAGTCATGTTCTTTTATAGCTCATTTTTGGATGTCACATTCCACCACTCCTGTTTCTGCTGTATTCCATTTGTTAGAAGCAGGTCACTTACTTAGACATTATGGTATTAGTTTATTATATCTTTTTTTTGCTTTTCCTAGCAACAGTGAAGTATTACTGAAGGCAATTATTTTAGTGATATTAGGAAAGGTATTTTTCATTTGTAATTCAAATTTTCTTAGGGTGTTTTGTGGTATAGACATAAATACTTCATAAGCTGTAAGTTATTGTCAACATTTGAGGAATTTTTATAATGCTATACCATGTGTACATTTAATAACAGTATCAAAATTAGCCTTAAATAATTTATTGGCATTGGGCAGAAGTTTTTGTCAAAAATATTAATTTAGGATGTTTTGGAAATATGCTGATCCCATTATGATATAAAATTCTAATCTGCTCTGGGAGGACAAAATGGGTAGATTGCCTGAGCTCATAAGTTCAAGACCAACCAGAGCTAGAGCGAGACCCCATCTCTAAAAATAGCCAGGCATTGTGACGGTACCTGTAGTCCCAAATACTTGAGAAGCTGAGGCAAGAGAATCACTTGAGCCCAAGAGTTTGAGGTTGCTATGAGCTATGATAGCATGGCACTCTACCAGGGGTGACAAAGTAAGATTCTGTCTCAAAAAAATTCTAATCTGATAAATTTAAGCTTTTGCCTTTTACAAAAGACATGCATATTTTGACCTTTTAGAAATTATACGGCTCGGCGCCTGTGGCTCAATCGGCTAAGGCGCCAGCCACGTACACCTAAGGTGGCGGGTTTGAATCCCCAGCCCAGGCCGCCAAACAACAATGATGGCTGCAACCAAAAAATGGCCGGGTGTTGTGGCGGGCGCCTGTGGTCCCA
>CAUYQV010115292.1:0-17225 GCA_963574575.1 Galagoides demidoff
ACAGGTGCCCGCCACAACGCCCGGCCATTTTTTGGTTGCAGCCATCATTGTTGTTTGGCGGGCCCGGGCTGGGGATTCGAACCCGCCACCTTAGGTGTATGTGGCTGGTGCCTTAGCCAATTGAGCCACAGGCACCAAGCCTAAAGACACAGTTCTAAAGTTTAAGACTCAAAAAGGAGTGAGCTTGATTTTGATGGGGTAGCAGTAATGAATGAGACTGGGAGTGGCGAATAGGCAGGGGAAGGATGAAGGTGGACTCTAGCAACAGATACATAATGCGATTAAATTTAAAACTCAGGCTACACACTGTCTTGTACCAACACAGACTGGGGAGAGTTGCTACCGATTTAGAGAGGGAAGCACTTTTATTCTGTCTATCTTCTCTTCACCCTTCTTCCGTCAGCAGACTTGAGTACCTCGTGGCCGTGAGTCTCCCTCACCTTTTTCACTGTCCTAGTAGATAATGGTCAGAGCCTTGGGGACATTACTAGCGGATTTCTGTGGAAAATTGGACCAAACGAAAAATGTGAGCTTCCTACTCAGCATTTAAGGAAAGCATGAACGGTAGACCATATACCACATTCCACGCTCAAGAATGACAAGTCCAAAAGGGAGAGGGGCAAGCAGGCTTTGGTGAATGAGAGAGAGGTTGAGTGTGGGTGTCCCGAGATCCTGGTTGTGTGTCAGAGTTCCTGGAGACAGAATTTTAGACTTCAGCTTCCTTAAAAAATAGGCAGGAAGAAAGTGATGATGGGGTGTAAAGATCTCTCTTACTTTCTAGCCATGTGACCTAGGGCATGTTACTGAGCCTCTGCGACATGCTTTTCACTCCTGGGACGTGGGATCACACAGGGTCGCAGAGGTTTTGTGAGAGCTGC
Source organism: Galagoides demidoff (assembly GCA_963574575.1). NCBI lineage: Eukaryota > Metazoa > Chordata > Mammalia > Primates > Galagidae > Galagoides > Galagoides demidoff. The sequence goes on from CAUYQV010115292.1 coordinate 879, forward strand.
ATGAGCTAACGTTGGGCCTGCTGTGGAGTAGGCCTTAGTCACCGTCACTTCTCTTCCCTCAGCCCCTTCCTGGAGAAGACCAGGGAAATGCAGGTCCTGATGGCACTTCAGTGACTTTCTCTTCCGGATTTTTTTACTTGCAGAAAGTCAGAAACATGGCCCTGGATGATGTCGTGATCCTGAACGTGGACACCAACACGCTGGAAACCCCCTTTGATGACCTCCAGAGCCTCCCAAATGATGTGGTGGGTAGTGAGCTCCCACAGCGGAAATGAATGTGACTTTGGGGGTTGTGGAAGGAGAGACGGCCGCTGCCTTCCTGTGGCCTAAGAACTGTGGTTTGCTTCCTGGCTCCTTCCAGAACCTTTGTCTCTGTGTAGAAAGTTAGATGGGGCTTTGTATTTGAGTCTTGGTTTGTTCTTCTGACTTTGATCTGAAAGACTGTGACATGGTCCCCATGTCTAGACACCGCCTCTGTCTGGGAGCCTAGGGTTCTTGCCACCTCTCTCCAGCACTCGGTCATCTCCAGAGATCAGACAGATCCTCTGAGTGTCACCACAAAAAGCAGGTGGGAGGGCCTTCCGTGTGGGTGACTTGGGATACTTCAGACTTACCCTTTTTACCCCCTAGACCACCATCAAACTGCCATTTCCCCCCGTAGCAGAGTATCTGATGCCAGACCTGTGAATATGGCTGCGTGACCTCCATCACTCCGTTACCTCAGGTCTAGAAAGAAGGCAGTTTCCACTGAGTAGAAAGTACCTGGCTGCCACGCGCCACGCTAACATCTGACCGCTCTGTGTGTTGCTACTCTGCGCTGCCTTGTGGGCAGCTGTCTGAACTACACGCATCTTCCCCCAATTGCCTACACAAATGAGGATTGGGCTTCACGGGAAAGTATGGTTTTCATGTTTCTGGTTTGACCTCCGTGGCTCTGCCTGTTAGAAGAGCTAGAAAGTTATTCTGACTTTCAGAATGAAAGGAGTGGATCTTTCTGGCCCTATGGTGCTGATATGGGGCTAGGATTTGTGTCTTGGTCAGGAAAGTGCTTTATCTGGGGGCACTGATGCCGTGTCACTGCCAGGAGCCCCAGTGACACTGTGCGGTTCTGTAGAAACTGCTGTTTGTTGATGAATGACTTACAACAGGATTTGAAACTTCTCTACTCCTAATTCGCCATGAAATTATTCAGGGAGTCATTTGTCTCTCTAACGATGCCTCGATGCCTCGTTTGTAACATAATTAAACAGTGGCCACCGTTCATTGACTTGCTCTGCTGGGCACTGTGTCATTGACCTCTCACTTCCTTTTCATCCCACTCTGAGGGAAGGCATTGTCCTTTCTCCCACTTTACCCACAGAGCTAGAGGGAGGTGGGACCAACCTGTGAACCCGCCCTGTGGGTTCACAGGGCCCCGCTGCCCTGCAAGGTGCCTTCTGCATTCGAGGTCTCATTCAGTTAGCATCTCAGCCCCATGGGGTGGGCGTTCTCTTCTTTTTTATAGGGAGAAAAGAACCTTAGCACATGCCTTGCCACAAATCCTGCGGCTGGTTAGGAGCAGAGCTGAGATTGGAAACCTGATCTGGGTGACACCAAAGCCTGTGCTGCCTCCATTCTGTCTACACTGCCTCCCTCTGAGGCAGCGAGAGGTGACAGAACTTAGGAAGATGAAACTGCTGTACAGGTGCGAGAATTGCAGGTAATCAGGTCAGGACAGGGTACATGGTTGGTGTCCTAGGTCCTGGTGGCCATAATTTAATAGTTCTTTTGGTCTAAGGAATCTGAGACTTCCATTGCTATTTCCTTTCAGAGGACAAGTACCTCTTTAAGCCACGGTATCTTAGGCGTGGACCAGGCAGTTGACTGTGGGGCATGAACCTGAGGCATGTCAGGTGCGAGAAATGGCCAAGAGCTGTGGGGGAGCAGGAGATGATGGTGACTGGCAGCTCAGAAGGCATGGAGCGGACTGACTGGTCCCACCTGCACTGCTCTGACCCCATGCTGTCACTGAGTAGCAAAGAGGAAGCAGATCTTCAAAGAGTCTATGCCGGTAGGGGACACAGGTGTGTCAATCACGTATAAATTATAGTATAGCGTAATGGGAATCACAGGGAAACAGGAAGCAGGCACAGAAGGGCCTAGGAGAGAGAATAACAAAATTTGGGGGGTATAATGGAGGCTTCCTAAAGATGGCAGGTTCTAGGATGCCTTTTAAAGATAAAGGAGGTGGCCTTAGGAAACCACAGTAATTTGGGCAAGTTACATTCTCCCTCAGAGCCTCAGTTTCCCACTTTGAAAAAGGAATCCCAGGCCTGCTCTTAGGATGATTGTGGCATATAACAATGGAGGAATGTTCACTAAATGCTCTCCACAGTGCTTGCATGTTGTCAGCATTCAATAAATGGTACCTGTATTTGTTTTTAATCAATATTATTGTTGATTATTGCAGGCAAGATTTGGGGGCAATGAATTCCTCCCATGTCCTGACAGTCTCACCCTGCGCATCGGGACCTCCTATCTGCGGCTAGTCTGTAACAGGGCTGCGAATGTTCTATAGCAGTGGTTTCCAGCATGGGGCTCTAAATTAATTATGGATTCTGAAGATGGTAGTGGAGGCTGACCGGGCTACATAAGCCCTCAATTTCTCAAGAGGAGAAATTATTTCCTTTTTATTTTCATGTCCTTGCTTTTGGGATAGGACCTGGTACTTTTGGTGTATCAACATGCCCATCCTTGACCTTTAATCTCCCCTTTTGTCAAAGCTGCATATTTACTACACGTGCCAAACTCTGCTTCTTAGACATTTTGTAAATCCTCATCCTCTTCTTCATTCCCCCCAAACCAGCACCTAACCCAAACTCTTATCTTGCGCCTGCCCTTTTACCAACAGCCTCAAAACTGTTGCATCAGGTACATCTTCTTTGTGCACCAGAGTGACTTTTCTAAAAATATAAACTAAACTTTATTTCCCTCCTGTTAGAATAATGAATATAATTTTTAAATCTTTTAAAGACAAAATGTCTTTCCATAACTTCCCATTGCCTGTAGATTCAAGGCACGTTCCCTTTGATGGATTTGGAATCAGGCAGACTGGTGTTTAAATCCTGGCTTCCTAATGACCATGTGTTTTTTGTTTTTTTTTAGAGACAGAGTCTCACTTTATTGCCCTTGGTAGAGTGCCATGGCATCACAGCTCACAGCAACCTCCAGCTCTTGGGCTTAGGTGATTCTCTTGCCTCAGTCTCCTGACTAGCAGGGACTACACGTGCCCGCCACAACGCCCAGCTATGTTTGTTTTTGTTGTTGCGGTTTGGCCGGGGTGGGTTCAAACCCTCCACCCTCGGTATAGGGGGCCATCACCCTACTCACTGAGCCACAGGTGCCACCCCTGACCATGTAGTCTTGGGGGAAATTGCTTAAGCTCTCTGATTCTTAGTTTCTTCTTAAGGTTGTTGTGAAAATTAAGTGTAATGTACATAATATATTCAAAACATGTATCCTGTAAGTGCAATGGGCAATAGTTGATGATGAATTATGGATGTAACTGATGGTTAACATGGCATTCAAGGCCCCTTTCATGACACGATCCTCCCATTTTAGAGAGAGGGAGCATTTCTGTAGCTTTGGCCCTGTCCCCTCCCTGCTTCAGACTGTATATTATATATTGCTTCAGAACTTAGTACTTTGCAAACAGGGTGTTCCACCTCATCTATTAATTTTTTACTAATTCTTCAAGACTTACTGTAAATACTATTCTCTCTTTTTTTTTTTTTTTTTTGGCAGTATTTGGCCAGAGCTGGGTTTGAACCCGCCACCTCTGGCATGTGGGGCCAACACCTTACTCCTTTGAGCCACAGGCACCGCCCAATACTGTTCTTTTTTTTTTTTCCAAAAATTCCCTGATCACTTCAAATAGATTTAAGGATATCTTTCTCTTTCTCTATGTCCCTAGCCCCTTGTGCTGCTTATATAATTCTACTGATTTATCACCCAATTCTGTCCTTTGCCTTTTAATTGTGAGTTCTTTGAGGGGAGGAATCAAGTTTTACTTTTCTTTGTTTTCCAAGGATCTAACAGCCACTGAATAGATAGAAGGGTAGACGGCACATATGGGTTGGGTTATTTTGGTAGATGAAATCTTGCAAAGCATGGCATCCATGCTGGAAACTTCATTAAAAGAGGCCTTGGTTCTGCTCCTAACCACAATAGAATAATTGGAATGGGATTAATCTTCCCACCATTAACAATTAAAACTCTGGACAAATATGAAAAGAACTGTTTTCACATCATGGACAATAGGCAGTTCGGGACTGTGATCCCTGAGAGAAAGGAAGTAAGAGAGAGGAGGCCTATCCCACTGCTTTCTGACTCGAGGAATTTTCTGGATACTGGTTGGTCCTAGGAGGGGAATCCTCAGCAAAGCACACTAGTCTTACTGAGTTGAAAGTTTAAAAAACTGTTTGAAGGAGAAATGGTTTAAGTCTATGGGTGAAAATACTAGACAGGAGGGAGCTATTCAGCAAAAGAGCTCCAGAAATCTGAATCGACTAACCTGCTAACGACTAATCTGCCCATGTGTAGGGTGAAACTCCTGACAGGGAGCTACAAGATAAATAGTTCTCAGAGCTCACACAAATCTAGGAATTATTCCAGTTCTGACCAGCCAGAGTAAAGAGATCATACTGAGCTCTCAGGACAATCACAAGTGACCCTAGGAGGCCATGACTGGATAGTAGGTCTCAATTAGCTCTAGAATAAAGGTTATTTTATCCCTGCCAGGAAGAGCTTAAAACTTGGCTTGAGAAGCATAGGACAGGGGTTTGGGGGTGTTAGTAATATGCTGGGTTTTTATTTGAATGCCCATTACACAGAGAAGAAGTCATCAAGCTGTTTGCCAATAGTGTGTGCCTTTTTGTGTGTGTATGTTAAACTTAAAGAGTTTTAAACAAACCTGTTTTTTTAAAAAGCCTTTAAAAGATCAATCTGATGGGTAAGAAATCTAACCACCTGTAAAAATAAACTTCAACTCTCTGTAAAAGAAGGCAACAAAATCTAACACTTCAACAACATAACATTCCCAGTATTTGACATCCTATTTTGAAAGTATAAGACATGTTGAATATCAGAAAAATGTCACCCCATTGAAAATTAGTCAATGGAAACAGATTCAGAAATGACAGATATTATAGAATTAGTAGACAAAGACCTTGAAGCATAAATTATAAAGATTAGAAATATGCTCATGAGTTTAAAGGAAGATATGATCTGCTGATCTAAATGAGGAGAGAAATGGAAGATACAAAAGAATGAAACAGAACATCGAGAAGTAACAAACATAATACCTGGAATGAAAAAAACCACTAACAGAATTAAGAGGTGATGCAACACTGCAGAATAAAAGATTAATGAACTTGAAAACGCAGCAATGAAAACTATTCAGTATGAACCAGAGAACAGAAAAAGATAGGAACGAGTTAATAGACCTCAGTCTGACTCCATAACACACTGTCAGGACTAACATACATATAATTGGAGCCCCAGAAGGCAAGGAGTGTGGAGAGAGGAAAGAAAACTTAAGAGATTATGCCTTTAAAAAAAAAAATTTTGGTGAAAATGATAAAGCTCCAAGAAGCTCAATGAACCTCAACAGTAATAGACCCAAACAAAACCCACAAAGGCACATCATGATAATTATTCAAAATCAGTGGTAAAGAGAAACAGTTTAAAGAAAAGATAGAGGAGAAAGAAGTAATCACAACAGGCTTTTATCAGAAACTATGTAAGCCAAAATATAATGGAGTAACATTTTTTAAGAGATAAAAGAGGCTCGGCGCCTGTGGCTCAATCGGCTAAGGCACCAGCCACGTACACCTAAGGTGGTGGGTTCAAATCCCCAGCCCAGGCCCACCAAACAACAATGATGGCTGCAACCAAAAAATGGCCGGGCGTTATGGCGGGCACCTGTGGTCCCAGCTACTTGGGAGGCGGAGGCAGGAGACTTGCTTGAGCCCAGGAGTTGGAGGTTGCCATGAGCTGTGATGCCATGGCACTCTACCCAGGGGGATAGCTTGAGGCTCCATCTCAAAAAAAAAAAAAAAGAGATAAAAGAGATCTCAGTCTTTGGGCTAAGATCAAGTGAAGAAATGAAAGAAAATTGTCAACCTAGAATTTTCTAACCAGTGAAAACATGTTTCAAAACTGAAGGCAAAATTAAGACTTTTTGAGACAAAGAAAAAATGAGAGAAATCTTTGTCAACAGACCTACATTATGGGAAATGATAAAGGAGGTTCTTTAGGTAGAAAAAAATGATAGCATAGAGAAGTTTGGAATTGGTAAATATAAGGGTAAATTTAAGACCCTTTCTTCCTTTTTAATTTTTATAAAAGGTAATTGAATATTTAAGATAAAAATATCAAGGTATCAGCTACTTGGGAGGCTGAGGCAAGAGAATCACTTAAGCCGAAGAATTTTTTTTGTTTTTGTTTTTTGGGGTTTTTTTTTTTTTTTTTTTTTTTGAGACAGAGTGTCACTATGTTGCCCTTGGTAGAGTGCTCTGGCATCACCGCTCACAGCAACCTCAAACTCTTGGGCTTAAGTGATTCTTTTGCCTCAGCCTCCGAGTAGCTGAGACTGCAGGCATCCTCCACAACACCCAGCTATTTTTGTTGTTGTTGCAGTTGTCATTGTTGTTTAGCTTCGGGCTGGGTTCTAACCTGCCACCCTTGGTGTATGTGGCTGGCACCATAACTACTGTGCTATGGGCACTGAGCCTAAACCCAAGAGTTTGAGGTTGCTGTGATCTGTGACATCATGGCACTCTACTGAGGATGACATAGTGAGACTCTGTCTCAAAAAAAAAAAAAAATCAAGGTATCATGTGTTATTGCATATAGAAAAGTAAAATGTATGGCAGTAACCACAAAGACCAGGGTGGCAGTGGAGACTAGAAGTGCGCTGTCTAAAGGTTCTTAAGTTACTTGTATGCGCAAATTGGGATAATATCACTTGAAGGAAGACTATATTACATTAAAGCTGTGTATTGTAAACCTTAGAGGAGCCACGAAAGGAGAAAAAATATGACAGAGATAAGTCGATACTGAAAGTTCACAAAAATTAATAGGGGAAAGAAGAAAGGAACTAAGCACACTGGAGCAAATATAAAATGTGCAAGATGATATGTTCAACAATATTGATTATTAGCCTTAGAAGTTCTAAATAATTTTAAGAGATTTATCAAATTATATGTGCAGTAAAAAAGCAAGACCCAATTATATGCTTACTATAAGAACTCTGATGAGTCAGGTAGATGAAAAGTAAAAAGGATGGAAAACATATACCAGGCAAACGTACACTCTTTTTAAAAGGTGAGAATATAGATTGGCCAATATTTGAAAATCAATCAGCTTCTCAAGAGGTTAAGAAGGAAAATGATATGAAGACATGCAAGAAATATATTTTAGAAAAATGCAACACCATCCATGATAAAAGATCTTGGGAAACTAGGTGTCCTCATTCTCATTCTGATAGCATCAAGGAAACACCCACAGCTCACCTCATACTCAACAGTGAAAGACTGATTGCTCCCCCACCCCCCAGAACAGAACAAAAAAGGGATCTTTTCTGTTTCTATTCACCATTCCACTGGAAGTTATAACCAGTTGACCAAGACGAGGAGAAGAGGTAAACCCTAAAGATTAAAAAGCAGTAAAATCGTCTTTATTCAGACAACATGATCATGTATATGGAAAATCCTAAGGAGTCTCATAAATGATTTAGCAAGGGTGCAGGAAAAAGTCAGTATACAAGAATCCAATGTATTTCTATATACTAGTAATGAGCAATTGAAAAATGAGATTTTTTAAAGTACCATTTAAAATAGCATACAAAACGCAAAATACTTAGGAATAAATTTAACAAAATATGTTTAAGATTTGCATCCTGAAAGCTATAAAACATTTCAGAGAAAAAATTTTTAAAGACCTAAATAAATGGAGAGATATCCCATGTTTTGGATTGGAAGACTCAATATTTTTTTGACTCAATATTTTTAAGATGTTGATTTTCCCTAAATTGATCTATAGATTCAATATAATCCCAACCCAAATTCCAGATGGCTTTTTTTTTTGAAAACTTGACAAGCTGATTCTAAAATATATATGAATATGCAAACGATCTAGAATAGCCAAAACAATGTTGAAAAAGAAGAACAAAGTTGTAGGACTTATATTACCTATTTTCAAGAGCTACTATAACGTTATGGTAGCTAAGACAGCATAAATAGACATATGGATCAATAGAACAAAATAAAGAATCCATGATTAGACCTACACGTAAGTGCTTAATTGATTTTTTTTAAACAAATAATGCCAAAGTAATTCAAAAGGGAAAGGAGAGGGATTCCCCCTCCCAACAAATGTGCCAAAACAACTGGATATTAAAATGGAGAAAAGTAAACCTTGACTTTCACGTTATGCAAATATTAGCTCAAAATAGATTATAGACCTAAATATAGAAGCAAAACTATCAAATGACTGGCAGAAAATATAAGAGAGAATCTTCACCAACTAGGGGTAGAACAGATTTCTTAGGCTATCAGAAGCATACATCTTAAAAGAAAAAATGATAAATTGGACCTCAGAAAAGGTAAAAACTTATCCTCTTCAAAAGATCATTTTAAAAATGAAGAAGCATGGCAAGCATCAGACTGAGATAAAATATTCTCAATACTTATATTTTAAAAAGGTCTTTTTTCCCAAAATATATAAACTATTCCTAAAACTCAATGAGCTAGCTCAGTTAAAGTGGGCAAAAATATTTGAAGAGACGCATTATCAAAAACCAATTCAGATATCCAATAAGCATGTGAAAAGATACTCAGGATTATTATTCATGAGGGTACAAATTAATATCACAATGAGGTACCACTGTATACTAAGGGAAAAGCCTGGGAATTTCTTATACATGTGTATCATAAACATGTTAGTATATGGCCGAGCAGTCCCACTTGTAGGTGGGAAAATGAAACTTACATGCATGCAAACACATGCGTGTATGTTTTTATCAGCCCCCAACTAGAAATAATCCAAAGTCCTTCGACTGGTGAATAAACGAACAGTGGTGCTCTCATAAAATGGAATACCACTTAGCAATAGAAAGAAACTACTGATCTAACCAACAAAATGGGTGAATCTCACATACATTATGATAAGCAAAGGAATCCACTTCCACTACGTATGATATAACAGGAAAAACTATAGACTGGAAATTAGCTGAGCAGTTGCAGGATGTTAAAGTGGCCCAAGGGAAGTTGGGGGAGTGATGGACCACGTACCTTTTGATTGTGGTGATAGATGTATAGCTGTAAGCACCTTTTAAAATTCATAGAACAATTCACTAAAAGACATGAATTTTTATGTATATAAATCTTACCTCAGTAAACCTGATTTTCAACAACTTATCAGGAACTCTTAGCACTGCTGATGGAAGTATTAAGTGGCACAACCACTTTGAAAACAATCTAGCAATATTCTATGACGTTAAACATATGCCTGACATATAAACCAGCAATTTCACTCCTAAATATTTATCCAAGAGCAATGAAAATATATCAAAGAAATATATCCAAATAGGCTTGTACATGAAGGTTAATAGCAGTTTTATTCATAGCAAATAATAACTGCGAACAATACAAATGTCTTTCAAGTGGTAGATGGATACTGATAATATAATAATATAATAATATTATTTTAGAGACAGTGTCTTGCTCTGTTGCCCAGACGAGAGTGCAGTGGTACAATTGTGTTCACTGTAACCTTGAACTGCTGGGCTCCAGCAATCCTGCCTCAGCCTCTGGATTAGCTGGGGCTCATATCACTGCACCTGGCCCCTTATTTTATGTTATTGAGTAAGTGTTCCATAGTAACACACTTTTGGTACACAAAATAACATGAATGATTTTTAAATAGATACAGTGAGCAAAAGAAGCCAGATACAGAGTGTATGCATCTGATGCCATTTGTGTGAAATTGTAGAAGAGAGAAAGTTAGCTTATGGCGGAGGAAAGCAGATCAATGGGTTGCCTTAGGCTGAGATGGAGGAGGCAGGGTCTGACTGCCAGGGGGCACGAAGGAACCTTTTGGGAGGAAGTAACTGTTCTGTTTCTTGATTATCGTGGTGGCTAAACAGGTATATACATTGGTCAAAACTCATCAGAGTGTCCTTTTCAAATGTATGTATTCTATTGTATATAATTTTTGACTTAAACACAATTTTACAAAAAGTAGTAATCTTGGAAATTAATTGTAAAAGGGGGTCCCAGTATTAAAAAGTTTTCAGAATAGCTCTGTGGATTTTCACATGATTTATGACATGAGCAAAGAGTAATTTTAGAGGCAGGATAGCTCTAGCTTTTCACTAGATGCCTAGACAATTTAGTCTCAAATTTTATAACCTTGTCTCAGTTAGCTTTTTCTATTCTTTAAAAAAAAGTGAAACTGGCAAGGTTAATGCCTCGTACTGTGCTAGGTTCCACGAAACCTAGCACAGTTTTTACTGACAAGATTGCATTGTTCCTAGGCTGTGGATTTTGGAAGAGAAATACAATGAGAATACTCCAGTTTTTATTGATCTAAGGGCTTGTTTACAGACTGCATGTTTATCTTTAGCCGTGTCCTTCTCTGTGCCATGTTTCTGGAAAGGCCCCAAACCCTCGGGCTTTGTGCTGCAGGGAAGGGCTCCTAGGAACTGGTCTGTGCTCCTGCCCTGGTGACTTGATGCATTTGGTCCCAGAACCAAAGGACTAGGTCCCTTTGTGGATTTGATCCTTCTGCCTTGTTAAGAATATATGGTTAATATTCTCTAATAGATAGCTCTCTGGCCGGCTGAGAAATCAGAAGTTTGAGACTAGTCTGAGCAAGAAAGAAACTCTATCTCCACTATAAATGGAAAAATTAGCCAGACATTGCGGCATGCTCCTATAGTCCCAGATGCTCAAGAGGCTAAGGCAGGAAGATCACTTGAGCCCAAGAGTTTGAGGTTGCTATGAGTTAGGATGACGCCACTGTGCTCTAACCAGCGCGACAGAGTGTCTATCTCCCAAACAAAACAAAACTCTAACAGAACAGTGACTCATTCAGCAGGCATTTCTTGAGCACCTGCTATGTGCCAGGCCTTATACTGGGTATACTGAGTGTGGAGGTGATGAAGACATGGCGTGTATTCTCAGGGAGGTACTAGGCTGGTTAGTAGAAGAGCTAATGACAGCTGGGCTGCCAGGCTTGCCCCTCTTCTCCAATGCCAGTCCATCTTCTAGGCTCAGAAGGAAGGCAGATTCTAGAGCACAAATACTACTCCCTATTTCTAAAGCCCTTTAGTGGCTCCCTGTTTTTCTCTATGTGAATTCAAGCTCTAGAATATGGATGGCCCTTTGTAATCCCTTCTCCGCCTGCCCCCCCTGCCTCATCTTTTGCAGCTGTCCTACCCACCAGCACCTTTGCTTCCATCCATTGGAGCCCCCAGACATTTCTGGTTCAGAGTGTCCCAAAAGCACAGGTCTACTAGCCAGTTCAGAAATGGAGTTTGTTTTTTTTTTTTTTACCCACTTTTTATTCAGCTAAAGGTTTTGCACATGTGCTTAGTGTCTTGGGCCATAAGGACTCAGAGACACATAAGAAACAGTCACATTCCTGGGGAGGAGCCCTGAGCACACTGGGAAGTGAGGCTGGGTGCAAGGAGCCTGGAGGTGGGAAGGAAAGCATTGTGTGTCTGGCCAAGGATTAACGGTTTAGCATAACCCAACAAAAGATGAGACCAAAGTAAGTTGATAGGAGAGACCAGATTGGGAATGGTCGTTAAAAACAAGTTTGAACTTCAAAATTTGGGCAGTGGAGAATCAGCCAAAGATGATGTGATAAAATTTATGCCAATGAAACCCAAACTCAGGGTTGAGTGTTAGATCCAACCTCTTGTTGCTTCTCTGGTTTCTAGAATCTGGCCAAAGCTCCCCCTAATTCTACATCTACTGATACTGGACTTGGGGGTCAGGGGACAGTTTGCTAAAGAGAACTCTTGGCAGTATCACCTCTGACAAGTACCTAGTTGCTCGTCGCTCAAGCTTCTAAGGAACTGACCATCAGTCTCTTCTGAGTCAGGCCACTCAGTGTCCACCACAGCATCCACTGCGTGACGTGTGAATTTCAGGCAGAATGGGAAGGAGTATGACGATCTAGCAAGCCTTGCCCTGAACGTGTGTGTATGATTTGTCAACAGCCGAGGATTTTATGGGAGTTTATGGGACTTCATTAAAGATGCTGGAGCAGGAGCTCTGTGGGACATCAGAAGAGACCTCAGCAATAAACCGCAATTCCAAGCTTTGGAATGCAGTAAATGTTTAAGAGACTTCCTTCCTTTCATTACTGAATTTGACTTTACTTTTATACCAGTAAAGAGTTGTGTTTTATTGGTTGAAATTTCTTGATTCCGTTTTCCCCAGGTCTGTTTAAAAGCTACATTTTATCTTTGAGGATGTTTGGCTCGCGGAGAAGGAAGTGCTGCCAGCGAATTCAATTAACCGGCAGAGCTCACAGACGTTGTACACGGATTTCTTTTTTTCTTCTTTTTCACAACTGCTGCATAAACACAGCTGGGTTTAATATTTGTGGTAACAAAGATTTAACTTGAATCATTTTACTCTGGGTAATTAATGCTTGGAATCTTGGCTACTTTTTTTTCGTTTGTGATTCTCTGCGTTTCTGTGCTCGCGCTATCTAGATAATGAAGTGCGCTCCTCTAGGTCTTTGCCCTGCCTTAAAACTGCTTAATATTTGGCCGTTCCCACTAGAGAGCAGATGCTTTTCTTTGCAAGAATTGAATTTCTGTCAGCTCTTTTATGCATCATGTGTTTGGAACTGTAAGTGGATCAAGTTGTTCATCACAGCAGGGACACTGTGAAACACATCTATTATACACACTTCCCACCCCCCTTCCTGTTTTTTTTTTCCTCCCCTGAGGGGGTGGAGATGCCCTGATCCCCTCGGGAGATATCTTACTCTGTGTGGATGTATCCATGTGATCCACCGTGGATCTGGCCCGGCTGCATCCCTAAGCCTGGAAATCTATATCCATTCTGCCCAGCGTTGTTGCTGAGACCAATCCTGCTTTTATCTTTGTAAACACCAAGCACTTCATTAATTCCCAAATACACACCAAGTTTGGGTCACTAAATAAATCCACTAGACTCAGCATAATGAGTGACATTTCAGTAATTGATGCCCTAGAAAATGTTAATTGTGAACCCATGATTCTTTCTGATGCTAAAATAAAAGCTTGGGTAGTTTTGGCTTTGGCGTTGAGCTAGAGTGGAAGAATAGTCACCATCTTTTAGGCTCCTACTGTGTGCCAGGCACTGTGCTAGGGGCTTTGAAAATCTTGACATTTAATCTACATAACAATGCTGCAAAAAAAGTAGGGGAAGGTACTTTATCCCCTTTTTATAGGTGAAGAAATGAGGCTAAGTAACTTGCCTAGAGGCATCCAGATAACAGCCAGCAGCACCGGAATTTGAACTCAGGTTCTGTCTGAGCCCTGGGCAAATCAACGTACCGTGGGGTGTTGGCATTCACTGACATTCATTCACTGGTTGATCAGTCAAGGCACTGATTTATTACACATTTATTACATGTCGACATTGTTCCACATCAAGTGTCAAGATCAGTTGGCGTTCGTAAACACCTTTGTATCCATCTAAAATCTGCACTTCTGGTAGTGGTTGGAATACTTTGCCTAGTTTTGCTTTTCCCATCAGAGCTCAGTGGGATACAACTGTACTTTCCCAAGCAACCTGCCATTTTCTTGCAGTTTTATTTTGTGAATTTCATCCCTCGTTCAGCTCTGAACTGATGGTTAAAATTTCCAAATCTGTGTGTTTAGTTTGTCAACACGGCTTTGAAAAGCAGGCATCTTGCTGATATTCCTGCTGTGATGTGCTCATCTTTGGGGTCTGGGATAGTGGTTCTGAGGGCAAAAATGTACGTTGGTGCATTTTTAATAGCTGTCTTTCATTTTGCAGGAGTCATTGTGGGACATTCACATATCTCACTGAAATACTGTTCATCTGTAGAATTAATTATTGTTAAATGGAAAGGTGGCCTTTGCTCATGAAGAAAGTCTTTAGTCTCCCCGTAAGCATTTCTAGTTATGATTAACTTTACTGTTCTTCCAAATACTTTCCATTAGAAAAGGCATTAGTGTTCTGGTTCATTAGAAATAGAGCAACTCCTTTATGTTTGGTTTGCAGTCCATTTTGTTGTTGAAAGATGTTGGTAGTTTTTAAAAACTGGCAGAGGCTGTGTTGTAAAAAAACATGTATAACTTTCCTTTTGCCATTGCTTATCTGGTTTTTCAAAGGTATCTTACATTTTAATTTTGTGTGTTGTGTTTGCAAGAGAATGCTTCTTGGTTTATTCATGTTGACAACTGAAAAGCCTTAGACCTAATTAAAAGAATTTCCACGAGCACCTTTACTGAACCATTTCATTACGCGGCACTGCACAGATTGCATTGTGAAACATGGTGATAGTTTAAATCTGACCTTTAAACCTGAACTGCCAGAAGTATGGGGAGAAAACCCTTCTTTGAAAATACGTGTGTGTGTCTGTGTATGTGTATATATATTATATATGTATACTTGCATTGCATATTTGGTTAGAAATAATCTTTTTATTGAATGACCACCTAATTAATATACATTTACTTTAAGCTCGGATCTCATAGTCTCCTGTAGCTTGGGTAGGATTTTCTAGCTACATTAATTGTGTGTGCATGTCGCATTTTAAAGCTAAATTGTTGTACAGAGAAAACAAAGACAATTACACTTATTCTGGGCAAAAAAAGGAAAGTATTTGGAGGAAGGTGAGATTTGCAAATAGATTTTAAAAAATGAAAGCGTCTTTACTATTGTGTGTTTCTCTTTCACGTGCTGAGGGAGGTGCTTAGATTTAACTCATGGGGAGGGGGCTGGCGTGCCCTTGTGTGTGCAAGACCCCTCCTACCTTTATTTGGCAGATAGTGGAAATAGGCCTGTTTTGGTTTTTAAATTGTACTTTTTCACTCTAAGAATGTCATTCTGAGGACTTGATAGTTCGTTCACGGATGCTCAACAGAGCCATTATAGCCCTTAATGAAGTAGCCATTCACATAATGAAAATTGATCCTTTTTGTCTGACAAAAAGCTGTTTAGAATTCTAACTCTTGCCGCTAACTTTCTGACTTACACAGCAGTCCATGAGTTGTCAGGAGAGATGGAGGGAGCAGAGATCTGGGCTCATAGGGTCACAGCCAGCCCCAGCTTGGAGCTCTGTATAACTAGCACAGCCCTTACTCCCCCATGGAGAACCAGGATCTATGAGGGGAAAATGGGATGCAGAAGAAGCAATTAAAGACAGCTGAGGTCAGGGAACAACCATGTTCTCAGGAAAGGAACAGAAAAGCAAGGAATGAGAGGAAGCAATAATGGAGATACATTAAATTGGGGAAAAAATAAACCAGTGGCATGGACAGATGAAATTTGCTGGTATAAGAAACCCTAGCAGCACTGAGAATTAATGCAATAGCACAGACCTTGGTGTGAGAAAGACTTGGGCCAGACTTTGGCTTCTGCCCCTTGCTATACTCCCAGTGTGGTGTGGGTCTGGGTCTCAGTTTCCCCATCTGTATAGCAGGGCTGCTGCTGGGTATGGAGCAGTTGCCATGGCATTTGGCAGCTAGTAGGGTGCTTGATAAATACTAGTTCTTGTTCCTGGCTTCTGATGAATTTCGGGGTCTGCTAGAAGATAATACTACTGGGAAAGAAAAAAGGTGGCATCACCTTTACGTATAAGAGATTTTGCTTCAAATTTGAAGACAAGGACTAATGAAACATAAGTAGATATACCTATATAATAGCAACGAAAACTGTCATTTGGGGGTGGCACCTGTGCTCAAAGAAGTAAGGCACCAGCCCCATATGCTAGAGGTGGTGGGTTCAAACCCAGCCCTGGCCAAAAAACTGCAAAAAAAAAAAAAAAAACCTGTCATTTTTTCATTGCAATGTGAAGGTGGCAGCGAGAGCCAATGATTGTGCTCCCCTAAAAGATAAGAAAACAAGTGGCTCGGTGCCTGTGGCTCAAGCGGCTAAGGCGCCAGCCACATACACCTAAGGTGACAGGTTCGAATCCCCAGCCTGGGCCCGCCAAACAACAATGATGGCTGCAACCAAAAAATGGCTGGGCGTTGTGGCGGGCGCCTGTGGTCCCAGCTACTTGGGAGGCTGAGGCAGGAGACTCGCTTGAGCCCAGGAGTTGGAGGTTGCT
>CAUYQV010115298.1:0-37194 GCA_963574575.1 Galagoides demidoff
ACTCCTAGTAGAAGAATTGCAGGATCCAATGGCAGGTCTATTTTTACATCCATGAGTGTTCTCCAAACTTCTTTCCAAAAGGAATGTATTATCTTTCATTCCCACAAGCAGTGAAGAAGTGTTCCCTTTCTCCACATCCACATCAACATCTATAGTTTTGGGATTTTGTCATGTGGGCTACTCTTACTGGAGTTAGATGGTATCTCAAAGTGGTTTTGATTTGCATTTCTTTGACGATTAAAGATGATGAACATTTTTTCATGTGCCTGTAGACCACACACCTGTCTTCTTCAGAGAAGCTTCTGTTCAAGTCTCTTGCCCATAGTGAAATTGGATCACTTGTTCTTTTCTTATTAGTAAGTTTGAGTTCTCTGTGGATTCTGGTTATTAAACCTTTATCAGAAGAATAACCTGCAAATATCCTTTCCCATTCTGAGGGTTGTCTACTTGCTTTATATACTGTGTTCTTGGCCGTGCAGAAGCTTTTTAGTTTGATCAGATCCCAGTAATGTATTTTTGCTATTGCTTCAATTGCCCTGGGGGTCCTCCTCATAAAGTATTCTCCCAGGACAATTTCCTCAAGTGTTTCTCCTGCATTCTCTTCAAGAATATGGTTTTATATCTTCAGTTTAAGTCTTTTATCCAGTGAGAGTCAATTTTTGTTAGAGGTAAAATGTGTGGGTCCTGTTTCAGTCTTCTACATGTCACCAGCCAGTTCACCCAGCACCATTTGTTAAATAGGGAATCTTTCCCCCAATTTATATTTTTGATAGGCCTTTCAAAGAACAAACGACGATAAGTGTCTGGATTCATCTCTTGGTTCTCAGTTCTGTTCCATACATCTACCTCTCTATTTTTGTGCCAATACCGTGCTGTTTTGATCTCTATAGAGTCATATGTAGTCTGAAGTCTGGTAGTGTGATCAATGTGATGTTTTGATATACATAGCAAAGTGATTACTAAAGTCAAGGAAAGTAATGTATCTATCATCTCACACAACTACCTTTTTCTTTTGTTTATGGTCAGGGTAACTAGCATCTACACCCTGAGCAAATTTCCAATATACATTATTAACTATTCTCATGTCGTACAATAGATCTCGACACATATGCATCCTATATAACTGCAACTTTGTGCCCTTTGACCTACATCTTCCCATTTCCCTGCCCCTGATGTCTGCCATTTTACTCTGTTTCAATGTATTTGATTTTTTAATTTTTGGTTTCTACATATAAATGAAATGATGCAGTATTTTTCTTTCTGTGCCTGGCTTATTTCACCTAACATATAGTCCTCTATGTTAAACTATATTACTGCAAATGGCAAGATCTCTTCCTTTTAAAAGGCCAAATAATTGTATAGACAGTCCATCAAGTTCATGTACAATTTAAAATAGTCAACTATTTAAAATAATTCTTACCTAAGAATTCTTCAATTCTCACCTAAAGATTCATGCCAGGTGTCTAGACAGGGAGTCTATCAAGTCCATCAAGTTTAAAATAGTTGACTATTTTTAATTGCACACAAACTTGATGTTCGTGTATATGTGTATAACATACCACCTGAATTAATGTTGATGGACTCTTTGGCAATTTTCATATTTTGGCTAATATGAATAATTCTACCATGCACATGTCTTTATAAGGTATTGATTTCATCTATTTCTGGAAGAGGGATTCCTGGGTCACGTGATAGTTTTACTTTTAATTTCTTTAGGAACCTCCAGACTGTTTTCTGCAGTGTCTACACCAATCTAAATTCCCCCCACCAGTATAGTAGGGTTCTTTTTTCTTCACAGCCTCCCCAATACTTCTCACTTTTTGTCTTTTTGGTAAAATCCATCCTAACAGGTGTGAAAGAATATCTTTGCAAGTTTATTCCAATGCAGTAGGCAGAATTATGTTTAGCAACTTCTGTTCTTATACATTCTCACCTCCTTCCTGCATTTTCCCTGTCCCTGTCCTGTACTCTTACATACTCAGGGATCCTTTGCTGCTTCAAATCCCTCTTTCTGTCTCTGCTCCAGTGTTCCCATCAAAACTGTCTTTCCTGGGTCCTTTTTCTTCTAGATACTGTTCTTTTTTTTTTTTTTTTTTTTTTTTGCAGTTTTTGGCCAGGGCTGGGTTTGAACCTGCCACCTCCAGTATATGGGGCTGGTGTCCTACTCCTTTGAGCCACAGGCACCACTAGATACTGTTCTTTACTAAAAGGTCAATGAATTAAATCCAACCATAATAGTCATCCTGATTTAATCATCTCGATATCCTAGCAGCATAGGGGAAAATGAATTGGAGTGTGTGTGTTGGGGGGAGGCACTTAGAGATTCTCACCTAAAGATTCAAGCCAGGTAGACATCTCCTCTGTCTATGAATAAGGGCAGCACTGATGCCTACCCACCTTACAGGTGAATTGTGGTGAATTCTGACGCTGAATTTCACAAACCCAGTGAGAAGAGATAATACAGATTCCCTACCTCAGCACACCTTGAACTGCTTGCTCAAACCATCCTCCAGTTTTGACTGAACAGCCCTGATAAGCTGGAGGCAAAAGCCAACCCTCGTCCATCCCAAGGAGGGGATGGCTTCTGTGTATCTCTGCTACATTGTGGAAAACAGTACATTCTCTCGTGCAGTGCTGGGGACATCTGCGGCTGTAGTGGCAGTTGAGCCATTGAGAGGAACAGTCACAAGGCCCTACTGACGTCAATACTTGGAAAAGAGCTTTGACTGTTTTAAAAACCTGGTGTCTGTTGTATTAAGCAACATCACTTGAAGTAATGGAGGAGATCTATATATGTAAAAATAGCAGAGTACTTGCCACGTGTGCTTCTGCTTCCCAAGTGCATGAATGCAGCAAGCTTAACCAGAATGGCTTTGCTCTGAAAAGTTAGCACAGGAGACCTCTTGGCTCCTCTAGCTAGCTTCCTCTCCCTTCCTCTTGATCCCGATTTTGACTGCTGTTTCTTGTCTTTGACTATTGTTTCTATATGTGTGTGTGTGTGTGTGTATAATACATATATATATAATCTTGATGAAATCTTAGTAGATATTTTTAAATAGTCAAGGACATGTACTCAGGAAGTACATTTGTTCATTATGTAACAAATATGGGAAAGAGGTAGGGGATGAAAACAGGAGTAGAAGGAAGACTGTGTTTTGTATCAAACAGACTGAAATTCAATTTTCTTTGTGCCTTTCTGTAACCAAATGTGCGCCACACGGACTGTGTTGGACTGTGTTCTTAGTGCAAATACTAACATACCAGCAAAAGAACATGTTCTTTTTTAAATCTAAAAAAAAGTTTTTAGATCTTTCACAAGGCAGGTATTATTTCTATGTTATTAGTGAAGAAACTAAGGCTCCCAAGTGATTATTCTTATTCTTATTCTTATTATTATTATTTTTGAGACGGAGCCTCAAGCACTCCCCTTGGGTAGAGTGCCATGGCGTCACAGCTCATAGCAACCTCCAACTCCTGGGCTCAAGCGAGTCTCCTGCCTCCGCCTCCCAAGTAGCTGGGACCACAGGTGCCCGCCACAACACCTGGCCATTTTTTTTTTTTTGGTTGCAGCCATCATTGTTGTTTGGTGGGCCCGGGCTGGGGATTCGAACCCGCCACCTTAGGTGTATGTGGCTGGCGCCTTAGCCGATTGAGCCACAGGCGCCGAGCCTATTCTTATTATTTTTTTACCATGCAACAAAACTTTTAAAAATATGGAACGCTTCACGAATTTGCGTGTCATTCTCACGCAGGGGTCATGCTAATCTTTGTTGTATGGTTCTAATTTTAGCATATGTGCTGCCGAAGCGAGCACCCAAGTGATTATTAATTACCATTTCTGGAATACTTATTATGTGCCATGGATGCATAAAGCATTATATATATGTGTAACAACATTGTGTAAAGTAGATCCTGACATTAATATTATTTCTCAGGTGAGGAAACAGATTCACAGCTAGAAAGCAGGATGCAACCAGGATGCAGGTGCAGGCAAGTGGTCTTCCAGATCCAGTGATTTTCCCCACCAAGCATAGGAGCTTTGTGCTGTAGTCCTGTAAAACCTCTTCTGTAGGTCAACTCAGGGCATCTGCCTTCAAATCCCATTAGTGTCTCCTATTAAATGTGTATCCTTCAGTAGTCAATGTACTGAATCACTGTCTTCTAAAAACATGTTTGAACTCAGATGATATTGTTTCAGTTCTGCCTGTTTTTATGTTTCACGATGTACGGGGGAGGGGGTTTATGAGTATTATTTCTTCCTTTAAATTTTTAAAATGCTAAGTATAAATTTTTGTTTTATTTCCTCTATTTTTAAAATTAACATCCAATAACGCTGACATTTTTTGGTGTAGAGCTCTCTGCATTTTAACACATGTATAAATTTATGTAACCTTCACCATAAGCAGCAAGGATACCGAATAGGTCTGTCACCCCCAGATTCCTGTGCTGCCCCCTTTACTGTCACATCCTCCTGGTGATATTTTCTCCATCATTATAGTTTTGTTTCCAGAATGTCATATAAATGGAATCATATGGTATGCAGCCTACTGAGACTGGTTTGTCTTTTTTTAAAAAAAAATTGGTAGTATGTTATTTTATTTTTATCCAACAAATACTAATCATACACATTTATGGGGTCAAATGTGATATTTTGGTTCATGTATACTTTGTGGAGTGACTAGTTCAAGCTTGATTTTTGTGAATAGTATTACAATAGGAATATGGCAATACAGATGTATCTTGAACATACTGATTACAATTTGTTTGGAAATATACCTAGAAGTGGGATCAAAGTGTATTGTTTTCCTCTGGCATTTTTGGGATTATTCTTGGTTTTTAGCTTCAGGAGTTCGATCATGCTGTGGTTGAACATGGATTTCTTGGTTTATTTTATTTAGGATTTGCTGAATTTCTCAAATTAAAAAAAAAGTCGTTCTCCAGATTTAGGACCTTTTCAGTCATATAACTTTCAATGATTTTTCTGCTCCTTGTTTTTTCTGTGATCTTTCTGGGATTCTCATGACCTGACATTGATATTAGAACTTTGGGTATTTTCCATATTACCCCCAGGCTCTGTTCATTTTTTTTTTTTTTTGAGACAGAGCCTAAAGCTGTCCCCCTGGGTAGAGTGCTGTGGCATCCCAGCTCACAGCAACCTCCAACTCCTGGGCTTAAGCAAATCTCCCGCCTCAGCCTCCCAAGTAGCTGGGACCACAGGTGCCCACCACAACGCCCGGATATTTTTTTGGTTGCAGCCGTCATTGTTGTTTGGCGGGCCTGGGCTGGATTCGAACCTGCCACCTTAGGTGTATGTGGCTGGCGCCTTAGCTGCTTAAGCCACAAGCACTGAGCCGCTCTGTTCATTTTTAAAATCTTTTTTCTTAGCGTGGCACCCATAGCACAGTGGTTACAGTGCCAGCCACATGCACCAAGGCTGGGAGGTTTGAATGCAGCCCAGGACAGCTAAACAACAATGGCAACTGCAACAAGAAAATAGCCAGGCATTTCGGCAGGCATCTGTAGTCCCAGCTACTTGGGAGGCTGAGGCAAGAGAATGGCTTAAGCCCAAGAGTTTGAGGTTGCTGTGATGCCACAGCACTTTACCAAGGGTGACACAGTGAGACTCTGTCTCAAAAAAGAAAGAAAGAAAGAAAGAAAGAAAGAAAGAAAGAAAGAAAGAAAGAAATCTTTTCCCTCTGGGTTGTTTAATATTTAATTAGTAATAAATATTGCATAATTTTCACTTACCTGTTTTTAAGTTTACTGACCCTTCTGTCATCTTTGTATTATTTTTGAACTTATCCAGTAATTTTTTATTTTTATTTTAGTTTGGACATTTTATTTTTCAGTTTTAAAATTTCTATTTGGTTTTTCTTTGTAACTTTTATTGCATTGCAAGAATATTCTGCTTCTTCATTTGTTTCAAAAATAATTACCCTTTGTTCTTGTAGATAGTTCCAGCATCTTGGAGTTGGCATTTAATTGCTTTTTCTGTTTTTAAAAACTTATGTTTTAATTTGTTGGTTTTGGTTTTGGTTTGGTTTGGTTTTATATACTAAGTAATTTTGATTAAATCCTAGACATTTTAAAATATCTTTTAAAAAATATTTCAATATTATTTAATTTCAGATTAACATGAGGATTTAAGCAATTAGTTTAAAATGTTTGCATTTGTTAGGTAAAGTCTCTGTTGCAGTTGTGCCCCGCACCTAGGAGGTGTGCCATATACCATTACATTGTGCCCATTAAGTGGGAGCACACCAATCCCCTTCCTCCTCCCCTCTTTTCCATCTCCCTCCTTCTCTTTCCCTGTCTCAAACTGAATTGAGTTTTTCTCTTGTGTGGGCATGTATTAGATTGTCCACTGGCTTCATATTAGTATTAAATACATTAGATACTTGCATTTCCATTCTTGTGATACTTTACTAGAAAGAATGGGTTTCAACTCCACCCAAGTTAATACAAAAGATGTAAAGTCTCCATCTTTTTTTAATGGCTGAGGAGTATTCTATGGTATACTAGAGTTCTGGGTTGGTGGGCAATCAGGCTGTTTATACATACTGGCAATTTTAAATTGAGCTATGATAAACAGTCTAGTACAAGCGTCCTTATGATAAAATGATTTTTTTCTTCTGGGTAGATGCCTAGTAATGGGATTGCAGGATCAAATGGAAAGTCTATTTTGAATTCTTTGAGGATTCTTCATGCTCCTTTCCAAAGAGGCTGTCTTAGTTTGCAGTCCCACCAACAGTGTAAAAGTGGTCCCTTCTCTCCACATCCAGCCCAGCATCTGTAGCTTTGAAACTTTGTGATGTGGGCCATTCTCACTGGAGTTAGGTGATATCTCAGGGTGGTTTTGATTTGTATTTCTCTGATGATTAGGGATGATGAGCATTTTTTGATACGTTTAGTAGCCATTCGTCTGTCTTCATCAGAGAAGGTTCTGTTCATGTCTTTTGCCCTGTGATAAATGGGATTGTTTGCTTTTCTTATGCTGATTAATTTGAGTTCTCTGTAGAGCTTAGTTATCAACCCTTTGTCAAATTTGCAATATGCAAATATCTTCTTGTCATTCAAATCCTAGACATTTTGAAATTATACTATGAGATTTCAAGTCTTGTTTAATTCCTGAGGAAAATTACGTTCCTTTTTGTTTTTTCACGTGATTGTCCAGGTCAGGTTCAGGCCTTAAGTTTTGAATTGCCTTTTGTATGCTATATTTCTAGTATTGGCTTAATTTTGAAGTGTTTGTCTGTGTTACACGGATCAGATCCATGTTTACCACCATGGAGTCCAGTCTTCTAATCCCATGGTACGCTCAGATCTATACATGTGCACACCAAGGGTACCCCTAGGCATTCAAACACAGCATTATGTGAATGGTTCTTTTATTTACCCCCCTCTGTAATCTCACTGATATGTTTTAGCTTTGGAGGGAGGACCTCCCTCCACTCTCCAGTCAGAAAGTTGAAGCTTTATTTTTTTCCAGTCTGCAAGGCATTTCTTGTTACCATATCTGTGTCCAGGGTCAAGTAGTGGGAGAACAGAAAGAGGAAAAAGAAAAGCCATGGGAATCCACTCCATGCCCTTAGACCATCCATAGCTCATCTGTCAGGGGAAAGTTCTCCCACTCCTAGAGTTTGAGGCCTCTACTCAGCTACCACTATACCAGTGCCACCCTTATATTGCCCAGAGGCTGGGATGTTCCCCACTCTCCATGACCCCGAGGGTGTCCCTTTCCTTGCCCCTTAAAGCAGAAGAGTTTCTTTTCAATCTCTATCAGCAACTAGTCTGCACTTTCAGATTTTGGGCCAAGCCTTAGTTCCTTTGTGTTACTATAAATGAATACCTGAAGCTAGTAATTTATTAAAAAAAGAAAAAAAGTTTGTTTGGCTTTCCTTTCTAGGAAGGAAGATTGGATGTCTAGTGAAAGCCCCAGGCTGCTTCTATTCATGGCGGAAGGCAGAAGGGAGCCCGTATATGCAGAGATCACATGTCAAGAGAGGAAGTGAGAGAGAAAGGGGAGGCCAGGCTCTTTTAAACAATCAGCTCTCCTGCCAACTAAAAGGGGAGAATTCACTTTCCCCTCCCCCAGGGAAGACATAAATCATTCATCAGGGATCTTTCCCCATGGTCCCAACACCTGCCATTAGGCCCCACCTCCAACACTGATCATATTTGAACATGAGTTTTGGAGGGGTCAAGTATCGAATCCATAGCATTATGCCTTTATGCCTAGCCTAGGTGATAGTGGAGGAAAACACTGGTAAACTCACTCAAGCTATTCATTCCATGCATTCAGGCCAGGATTTATGGTTGCATTTGGTAGAGTAGAGAGAACTAGAACTGTAAGTATGCTGTTATTTTCTGAAGTACTATTATTTTCTTTTCATGTAGAATAAATTCATGATCCAATTGTTGATTTGACTGGCTGTCCTTAGCTGTTCTAGGCTATGGGTGATAATAGTCTTAGAATTAATTCTTACGCTTTTAGCATGACCTAGAGTAAATTACTTATTTAAACTCTCAGTGTCAATACACAGGTCTGCAAGATAGGAACACAGATCAGAAGTAGCAAATAGAAATTAGTTAAAAGGCTGTTTCAGTAGTCCTGGAAAGAAGTAATATTGGCTCTGATCAGGGTACTAGAGGCAGTAATATAGACAACATTTCTGGCTTTCCTCCATCACATATTCATATAGTCTATACATCCTGATGTTTAAGATGAACAAAAGGATGTGGTGAAACAAGGGAGAACCACTGTTTCAGTCTTTTTTTTTCCTACTGCCTCAAACTGAACCTTGGTCTTTGTTAACTTTAGTATATGGAACTGATTTTGTTTATTTGAGAGAAGAAAAATCTTAGGGGTAGGCTAAAGTCAGTTTAGAAAGAGGATATTTGTCTTCAAATAGCTACCAGATTGTTTAATTGGAGAAGCACTAAATGTATTACAAGTACACAAGTAGGCACAACTAAAACTAGAGGAAAGACATTACAAGAAATTAGTTTAGCCTCATAGCAGGATGAACTTTGTAATGATGAAAGCTGTTTATCTGAATACCTGAAACTGCGTTACTTATAAAGCAAAGGAATTTATTTACTACAATTGTGGAGGCTCAGAAGCCCCAGGTGGAGGGGCTGCATTTGGTGAGGGCTTTCTTGCTGTTGGGGACTCTGCATAGAGTCCCAGGACAGTGCAGTTCATCCCACAGGAGCTGAGTGTGCTCAGGTCTCTCTTCCTTTTCTTACAAAGCCACAAGTACCATTCCTGAGATAATCTATTAACCCTTAATCCACTAACCCCTTAATCCATGAATAGATTAACTCATTCATCAATGCAGAGCCCTCTTAACTCAATCATTTCTTATGAGCCCCACCTTTCAATACTGCCACATCCGGGATAAAGTTTCAACAAGAGTTTAGAAGGGACAAACATTCAAACCATTGCACTGTCTAAAGACAGAATGACTGTTCCAGCCATAGGAAAGAATTGGTTGCTGGAGGTGTTCAATCAGATGACTTTTTGTGTACCTTCCAAGCTTAAGAATTATCACCTCTCCATTAAGGGGGGTACTTATCATACTCAAGTTTCAATTTGGGGAGAACAAAGACATGAAGCCTGTGACAGATGACAATGCTGTGATAATAGATAAATATTAAGCTAGCTTTGTTCTCTACATTCTGTTTGTTCAAGGGGGGTGTTATGAAAGTAGCCTAAATCAATGGCAGCCATTTTGCCTGAGAATTGATTCTCTTCTGTCCTCCCATCCTCAAGTTTCTTAAAGTAAAAATTTTTAAGGGCTTACAGAAGTACTGGCACTGTGCTAAGTACTCTGTATGCATAATCTCATTATATTTTCATAACAGTATTTTTAGAGGCTTAATATCATTTTTTAGATTAAAGAAACAGAGTTTGGATATATAATAATTTACCTGAACTGACATGACTAGTATGGTTGGCAAAATAATGGTTCCAAAAGACATCCATGTCTTATTCCTGGAACCAATGACTGTGTTACCTTACATGGCAAGGGAGGGGACTTGGCAGATGGGATTAAGCTAAAGATCCTGAGGTGAGAAGATCATCCTGAATGAGCCAACGTAATCACAAGCGTCCTTATAAGAGGGAAGCAGGTGGGTCGGAGCTGGAAAGGAGGTATGACTACAGAAATAGAGATTTAGCGACTTTGAAGATAGATGGTACTGACTTTGAAGATAGAAGAAGAGGCCATCGTGTAAGTGATAAAAGTAACCTCTAAAAACTGGAAAACCCAGGAAACAGATACTCCCTTAGAGAATCAAGAAAGAACACAACCCATTTCAGACTTGTGACCTCCAAAACCAAAAGGCTCCACCTCAGTAGACTTGGAGGTGTCTAAAGCAAGAGGAAGGCAGTTGTGATTTGGATCAGGAAAGTAGTAAATAAGAAGATTGAAAAGGTAAAAAAGGTACAGAATGGTTAAGTAGTGGAATTCAAAGATAAACTTTATTCACTTCACAGTTTTATCCTTTGCATAAACCATTGGCCACTATGGACATTACAGCTAGAGGCATCAAAGCATTAAAACTGTTGGAAAATTTGCTGGCAGCAACAAGGGTAGGTTGAACTTTATAATGGGAACATCTATTTTCATAGATTCTCAAACTGATTTAAAAAAACTTGGCTCACAACTTGAACCACCTGTAACATACTGTTCTGGTTGGTTTGGCCACTCTTCTTTTGATAACCAAGAATTCTTTCATTTTCCCATTAAAACTCAATATGCACTTGAACACAGTCATTGACTCCAATTATACTCTTTCAGTAATGTGCCTATCTCAAATATTCCTTAGTGAATCTTCCTATTAGGTATTATTAATCGTGAATACTGGCTTCTATCACATTTAGTATGACCACTTGACAATGACCGGTGAAGGAAATCTTTTACATAGTCATAAATTGGATTTACCTTTGAATATGAATACTACACAGTCACATCCATTGAAAGCACCCCAAGTTCTACCTAATGAGCTTATGAGGCCCAGAAAGTATCCAGCCATGTAATATGAAAAACAGAGACATATGTGGCTGGATACTTTCCAGACAGCCCTCATATATCAAGAAGTTAATAGTCATAAAATGGTCTTACACCTTTTGACGCCATAACCTTGATCAGACTTTCCCTTCTTTGAGGATCAGGTGAATAGAAGACTATTTTTCTCTTTTCTGGTCCAGCTTACGTCTTCACACACTTTATAGAGTGTAGTTATAATCTGTGATTAGCTAAACCAACAGCTATGGGGAAAATTATCTGAACATATTCATTATGCTTACAATAATCCACAAATCTAAAAACACCAGAAATTACCTCAAATTAGAAGAATATTCACAATGAAATGAAATGAACAGTCTAACAGACTGATATAAGGTTTACTTGTGGTAGGGAAAAGGTGTCCAGGTCCTGAAACTGAAACATTTGCAACATTGACCAAAAACATTAGCAGTTATTAAAATGAGCCTGGCAGTTGGCTGCATGCAATGCTATGACTAGTTGAGCTAGCTATTCTAATGACCAATTTCTCAACAGGATAAAGAAAATTAAGCACTGGAAAAAGAGATTTAAGAGTGATCAGTTCTGTAATTTGAACAAATAGTGTTCCAATGTTACCCAAAGCATTTCTGTGCAAAATAGGTCCCATGTTAACTAAAATCATAAATCTGAGACTAAAGCTGTTTCTCCACAGCTTACACATTCTTCCCCAATTGTAAAGGGCTGAGTAAGTAATCAAAAAAAGTTATGCTAGGCTGGGCATGATGGCTCATGCCTATAATCTTAGCACTCTGGAGGCCAAGGCAGGTGGATTCCTTGAGCTCATGAGATCAAGACCAGCCTGAGCAAGAGTGAGACCCCATCTCTAAAAGCTGGGTGTTGTGGTGGGCACTGGTAGTCCCAGCTACATGGGAAGCTGAGGCAAGAGGATCACTCGAGCCCAAGAGTTTGAGGTTGCTGTGAGCTATGATGCCATAACATTCTACTGAGAGTGACAAAGTGAGACTCTGTCTAAAGAATAAAATAAAATAAAATAAAATAAAAGAGTTATGTTGGGCCCTGTGCTAAATGTATAACTCAGGAGATTAAGCTCTAGCTGGCTAGATTAGTGATGCACCTCATTCTGTCATTTGTGCTGGGAGAGTACAGGAACAAAACAAAATCATTGGGCAAGGCCATGTCAAGGGTCACCCAAAGGTCAGTCTAAACCAAGGTGCATCCAGAAAGCAAGGTCAGGGTAAAGTGAGGATATGAGTGAGAGAAACACTCATTACTTTATTTCCAAATGCGATGAAGTACCTGCTATCACTCACACAATGCTAGGAATCAGGGAAGTGAAATGAGTAGGAGTCAGTCTGCTACCCAGGTTTGGGGAGGTGAGAAGCAAACAATCATGGCCATGTGCTAACTAGCTTCATGAAGGGAACTCAGATGCAGAGCTCAGGACGCTGTCAAGACAGGTCAGGGAAGCCTTCCTGAAAAAGAAGACCTTAGAGAGGCATCCTGAAGGATAAATGAGAGTATGCCTAGTCCTCATAGGATCCTAGTGAAGTAAGAGCATGCTGGACAGAGGAAATGGCATGTGCATGCCTGCACAGACTGTATTTCCACGCTTCTCAGACATACACATTTTCTGCCTTTTAATATCTCTGAAGTTGAGGTAATCACTGTCATTGGTGACGAATCATAGTTTAGTTGACAGCACTTCTCCCTCTATCCTTGCTCACTTTCTTTGTGAGTCATGAAAGAGTGGTGTGTCTTATACACAATGGTGCGTTAGAGTTGGTGAAATAGACTTGTCCACTTGGGGTTGGAACACACAGAGGTGTGGTAAATTACTGACTAGGATAATAGCAGATTGGGGAAGCATCAAGCTCACATCTAGAAGAGATTTCCTCTTTTTCCTAAGAATTTTCTTCGAGAGGTTTTAAGCAGATGTGTGTGCCAGATTACTCCTGGGGCAGAGACCCATTAGAAGGCTAATGACACAAATTTCCCTGGCAAGGATTAAGAGGGCCTGTTCTAAAGGTGTGGAGATGAACACAGGGACAGAAGAAGATAGGTTCAAGAGCTGTTTGGAAGGGTGAATCACAGGGATTCACCATACTGAACAGAGAGTAGGGGAGTGGGGTGGTTTCTGATCTTTGAGCAGGATGGACAGACGTATCAGTCATCAAGCTGGGTAATATGAAATGGAGCATGTAGCCTGGGGGAGCAAGAGGCAGCATGGGGGGTGGGGTTGTGATTTTATAGGAAATACAGATTTTATAGGAGAATCAAAATTGGCATCATAAATGTGGGCTTGAAGTTAGAAGTAAAATCAGGACAGAACCTCAAGTTTTGAGGGTCAGTGATAAATGAATATTAGCTGCAGCCATGGGCCTGGCTGAGCTTGACCAAGAAGAGAATATTAGATGCATTGGATGAAAAAAGAAGATGATGAAATTCAGAGAAATCCAATTTGAAAGAAGCAGACAGAAGAAAAGGCAACTCCCCCATTCCCTTCCTGAAGCTTTATTTGGAATAATAATTTTTAGAAATCCTCAGATAGCACCATTTCTGGGAAATTTCCTGGGACCTCTCTTTGTTTATTTTCTATCAACTTGATTTTGCTTTCAGTTTCCTGGTTTATCAACCACTAGTTCAACTACAGTTTTAGTAGTAGAATAGGGTAAAAACTCAAGGAACACAAATAAATAAACTCAAAAAGAACCTTTAATGGCAAAATCAAAAGGTCAGACAGGCAGCAAAACCCAGAGTTCAGGAGACAATGAAGATAGCAGTTGTCCCTAAAACAGATCATTTGAATAAAATCAGTATAGGAGATAAGATGGGGGTACTAGACCAATGCCAGGTAATGGAAAGGGTTGAAGATCAAGTTAAAATATTTGAATTGTGCCCAAACCGAGCATAGTTCAGAACCTTGATGAAGCCTTTATCCTTTCTCCCCTGTTACAAAATTAATCCTGAATTCTACTCCTATCTTAAATGATTTCTGCTAAACTATCAGGGCTAGTCACCAGCAAGAAAAGCCTATCCTGAGTACATTGCCACTGTGATTCCATAAACCCTGGGGAGCCATTGAAGGTTCTTGAACAAGAGAAAATGTGTATTAAGAGTACCTGCCTATGGGAGGGAGAAAGGGCTTCCTTGGGGCACTGTGAGATAAATATAGCTCACCCTCACACTTCTCTCACACCTCTCTGGTGCAGGGGACTCTGTTGGGTGTTTTGCCTGAGTCCTCATCTCACCCACTGATCAACTCCACCACCAGGGCAGCAGCTACAGGCCTTGGGGTAAAGGCACAGACCAGAGTGATTTCTAGATTCCGTGTGAGACCGACCGACTCAGTTTGAGCTGTTAGATTTGCATACAGGAGATGAAACAAGATTCTATTTTTTAAAGATGATAGGAAACCACCAAGTATTCTAGACACAGTGTGAATAATCTATAAAGATTCACTTCTATCTTTCCGTCTGTGTAAAGTGCTTTGTGTATAGAATGTTCCTTTCCTTACTTCTACAAATAGAACTATATTCTTACTGTCTCAAATAGTCCATATTACTCAGATTTGAAGTCTTTGAGTTTTCAGTATTAAAACTCAATTTTCCTAAGAGTTGGAGAGTTTTTATAACCAAGCTTGTCAAGCACATTTGTTTTCCTGACTGAAAAGTAAGCATCCGATGATGTCTGATGGTACCCCAGGGGCTCACCAGTGAACAGAGGAGAGACATGTGATTTGGTTTCCTACACTGGACAAAATATTAAAAGGAAAGCAAAACAAACAAACAAAAATAAATAAAAACACACATTGGCTCCAAGAAACAAACAAACAACAACAACAAAAAAAACTTTCATGAGATGTGCTCTGTTGGAAACTGACTCAAGTAAGCGCCAAATACCTTCTGCAAACTTCAGGGACTTCTGCAACTCTAAGTTTCTCCCCATTCCCTTTCTTCACTTCACATGAATTTACACAGCATTTCCTATGTGCCAGATGCTGGGTAGCTTAGAAACGGAGATCAGTTAACATGCTGGAGACAAAGACTAGTTAGGGCAAAGCCACTGTTGGATCCCTGGCTGCGTGACTCTGGTTTCCCTGCCCTTGGCTATTGTGCTATGGTGCTGTTTGAATTTTATACAATGAGGTTGTGTGTATATTTGGGGATCCCCTTATCTTCACCCACGTCTATGTCCTTCCAAGGATAGATTCTCCTCATTTGTTGCGAATCCATTTCTTTCCAGCTCCTTCGGTAATCCTCCCACCTGCTTCCTTGGTTTCCCTTTCTAGAGGCTCCTTCCCCATAGATGCTCAGCAAGTAGACGACCTCCATTTTTAAATAGCAAAATCATTGACATGAACTTCAACTGTCACGCTCTCTCTTCTCTTCCTTCAGCATCAACCATATTGGAAGATTAATCTGGATCCTCCTTCCTGGATACCTGAGCATCTATAGTGTGGTTTCCATTTCACGGCTATCCTGAAGTCACTTTCTCAGAAGCCACCTAAGTCCTTATAATCACCATCATCTGGGGACACTTTGATAGCAGTTTTGGCAAAGATCTCTGTTGCATTTGGCTCTGTGGACCATGCTTTCTGTTGCCTTCACTGCTCTCTTGAGGGCCTGGACGTGGTAAACTCTTGCCCATGCTCTTTCCTCTCTTCCTATCTTGCTACTCCTGCACTTCCGGTCCCCTCACCCATGAGTGGGTGCTCTCCAAGAGCCTGTCCTCAGCTTTCTCCTCCTCCTTGCTGTGTCTGCTCCCTGGATGACCTCACCTACACCCACGTGTCAAATCGTGATCTCCCTTTGTGTCTCTATTTCTACTTCCAGCCCCCTCTGATATTAGATCTGCATGTCCAACCCCCTGCAAACAACGCCTCCATCTGGAGGATCACCATGTTGCAAAGAAAAACGAGGTGCAGCCCCTGGGAGCTCTCACTTCACATTCTCAGCGCTTCACTGTCTCCATGGGGGACCTGGAATGAACGTCTCTAAGATCAATGCAGCTTTAATTCTGTCTGCAAGAACTATCAATTAAAATGGTGACTCATCACTCATAGCTCAGTGAATGTAAAAAAATTAACAGGGACTATGAAGTGTAAACATGAATCAGATGGAGAAAGATAGAACAGTTCATATTTTATGTCGGCTGTTTAATGACTAACCAGGACATACTTTCATGGATTGCTGATGTATTCATTCCTTTCTCTGTTGATGGTTTTAGAAGAGCTACCATAAGTCACCCTATTCTGCAAAATCCACACTGTCTTAAAATGTGAACTGAGGGTCTCCTGGGATCTGTGCAATTGAAAATTTAGTGGGATTCTTTCATTTGAGACTGTTTTCTCTTCTTTCAGTAAGATCATGAAGAATATTACTCTGGTGACAAAATTAGGAGTTTGTTCCTAGAGTTTTAAGAGCAAAACAGAAAAAAAAAAAAAAAAACTAAAAACCTGGAGACCATTAGGAACCATTCCTTTTAGCACAACTAAAAGCTGTAGACTACAATTGGAAATCAACCTTTAGGCAAAAGAAATCCACACATAAAACAGACAGTAGATAATTCTCTTTGTGAAGATCTCAAAGGACAGAGATCTATTCATCCTTGGTAACTCATTCCAACAATTAAACAACTGATACAAATCCTCAGAACTGTAAATAAGAGGTTTAAATTAGACGCAGAGATACTTAACTGCATTTGAGTCTGATGTCCCAAGGATCTGTTTCAGAACTATTGAGTCAAGCTGGTCCTTTGTTTCTCTCTGATGAAACAAAGTACGATGACGCTCTTGTGACTGTGTCGTAAGGAAGCTCAGACCAACATGTACCAGGAAGGAGATGGCTCTGAGGGCAGCGCACATACAAAGTCATGACATAATGAGTCCACTCAGGGCGTGAGTGAGTGGCTGAGTGCTCAGAACAGGGGCATTGCCATGGAGCAAAGGGCATTGCCAAGGTGGAGCAAGGGATGCTGGAAGAATTCAGATTATCAAATGCTTGACTGAAGGGAGGACAGAAACCATATGGAGGTTAGTTGGAGATCTGATCAGTAAACAGTCTCCCTCTCAAGTGGACAGACTATATATTAGGGAATATATTTTAATATTCCCTTCATTCTTTGCAGTGCAAACCTTCAGAAACCTCCAGCCCTTGTCTATGGTGGGAAGCAGACCATGTGCGGCCCTCACTTGTCACTGCCTACCTAATGTTCATGTGGTTTTTCTTGTCATACTGAGCTTGTCATAAGATGAGACCTTTGCCCAGGGAAACCAGGAACGCAGTGTGCGTGGTGCTTTGATGGAGACCATTATCTCTACTTGGCCAATGTCCAGCCAAGTTCTTGGCTATTCTCCCTTCCGTGGTTCAGCAGTTCTCAACCTGTGGGTCAGGACCCCTCTGTAACAATGAAAATACATCGCAGCATTAGGAAGGTTGAGAACCACTGGAATCATTCCACAGGTCTGCCTGCTACCTGGCTGCTTCTCCATCTTGGTATGTATTTTACTCTCCTTATATCTCCCGGTTGACTATAATCTCTTCCCCATCTCCTGTAGATGCCGCCTCTGAATCAAATTGCTTGCTATTCCAGCCTTGCCCATGATGGGCACGCAGCGAACATTTGTTGAGTGGAAGAACAAATGAATGAAAATCTAATTATATCATCAGTCATGTCCACACCCACATCTCTCTGCTTTCTCAGTGAAAGTCAAATCAATCCCTCCTCTTTATTCAACGTTTAAAAGGGAGGACTTGGATTCTAAATCACTACAGAATTCCCAGAGATTTTCTGCTTTTTCTTTTTCTAATTCAAGGGTCGGAAAACTCACACTGTAACTTGGAAGACCTTTTCTGAGATTCCTCTGGCTTCCACCATCAGTGCCAGGGGGACAAAGTTGTACCAGCTTTGGGTGCCCAACGTGTCTGTTTCTCTGTCCCAGAAGACACAGTAACTTGTTCACCTCAGCCTCCTCACCCCAGGCCAGCTTGACCTCCTCTACCTCAGAAATATGTCCCCTCTTCCTCAACACACCAAACCTGGAGCACAGGGGAGGTCAACGAGTCTAGCTGCAGTTTCCTGTAACCAACAGACATATAGTTGAAATGCAAACGATGGAGGATGGACATGCTAGGGGTGCGTCCTTAGAGACCAGCTGTCCTGAGGGCTGACTGCCGGCCACACCTTCACTTGATAACAATAGAGGACCTGAACTCTGTCCCCTCATCTATCACTGACCAGCAGTGTGACCTTGGATAAAAGACTGAGCTGCTCTGGGTTTGTTTTTTCTTTGATGAAATGAACGTAAATGGAATGTCGCCACCAAGAACATATGATTTATGTGAAAAACCGAAATGACGCAAAAGCAGAGCCAAGTGTCAATAAAGTAACAGAAGAAAAACAATTTCCCTAAATTTCTATAACTTTTTTCAAAGTCATAACCAAACTAAACTTCGGCCTCACCTGTTCCACCTGGAGGGGCCTCACACTCCCAGCTGCTTCCATCCTTCCATACCTGTGGGCGAAAACCCTGGGAAAACTACAAGGTGGTAGATTTATTATACTATTAATATATATTTACAATGCATATGGAGGTTGCCATGGGTTATTTTCATATAATATCGTGGCTGGTTTATATGCACTTACCTTTCTTCTTCAGAAATACAAATGATAAGATTTTATTATTTAAAGAAGTAAATTTTGATACCTCTTGTTTTATTTTTTAATAGTAGACAAAAAAAAAAAACAGCAGCAACAAAAATTCTTTCCTCTATGGTCATGAAACATAGTCTCTCTCTCTTTAGCTCTATTTGTATAGATACTACAGTTCCAGGGAGACCCTTATGTATTCTAAAAGATAAATTACTGCCCACCTCCTTCCCCCAGGCTTCCAGATCCTTCCTGGACACTGGCTGGAATCTGCTGAAAGACAGGCAGAGAATTGAGGTAGAATTCCTGGTGGGAGTTGCACAGGGTGGGAATTGAAAGGAGGGGAAAACCTGCCAGCAGCTCTTCCGGGGTTTGCACAATTATTAAAATAAGAAGAAAAGGGGAGAGGGACAAAACATCTGGGGATGATAAGGAGGAAATAAGCAATTGGGAATTTTAAAAAGTACTGTTTTCCAGAAAGAAGCCTAGCACTTCAAAACAGATGTTTGGGCTTGAGATCTTCCAGCATGGAACAAATGAGAGGGGAGAAGTGAGGCTGAGAACGGAGCACAGTGGGGACTTAAGAACCACTGGCCCTCATAGAGTTAATGCACATTTTGAACATGCTTGGACGCTTTATCTCTCACTACTAAATTTTGTTCCTTCAAAACACACTTATTTGTCCATATTATATTCTCAAATGCATGGAGATTATACTTGGTAGAGAACTCCTGGGGGTGGGGGTGGGGTACACCAATGGAAAACACCAAGCCAAAGGTTAATAAATCTTTCTCTCTTCTGTTTTAAATGAGCTCATTTGGCTTTATTGGCAATTCTAGAATCAGGCAGCACTTCCTTCTAGAAAATTAAACGAGAATTCTAGCCAATTTTCTTTAATAACAAAATAAATAAATTCTGGGTGGGGAGAAGGAAGGAAGAGCCAGGCAGAGCCAATGGTGCCCCCAGATGGGCTGAGTGACAAACACCAATACCGGTCCAAGTCGGAGGTGCAATTATCAGCGAAGTTGTTGCCGTTTTCTTGCTCATTTCTCTAATCTACCCTGGGAGTTAAGCAAATGTGTTGAAGTGGAAGTCACAGACCGAAGTGTCACTGAAGATGCAAAAAGGAATATTCAGACCTTCACCATTAATCTACGGCTGAAAGAGACATGGACTGCTGGCCTCTGTTTTCTCATGTAGCGGGATACACACAAAAACTCAGAATAAGACCAAATAAGGCATAACTGATATTAAGACAGTCGTGACTACGGTATATCCATGTTTCTGTTGAAACTCCCTTAGCATTATGCAGCTGTTGGAAATGTCATCGACCTGACCATGTTTTCCTACATGTTCTAAGGCAGTTCTTTCATGTTCTAATGAACACATGACCCCATACCACTGCTGTCCAAAAGAGATGTGGGAATCACTTATGGGGTTCAGACTTTTCTGGTCGCCACATTTTGAAAAAGATAAAAAGAAACAGGGGAAATGAATTTGACAATATGTTGTATTTAATGCACTATATCCAAAATTATTTTCGTTTCAAAATATGTATCATCAACATCAAAATGAATAATGACACCTTCTGCACATTTTCCTTGTCTGCACTAAGTCTTCAAAACTTGGTGTGCCCTGTTCACTTACGCCACAGCTGACTGATGTGACTAATGGCTACCATATTTGACAGCCGTCACCCACTCAGCATAATGATTCTCCCTTTATCTCATATTTTTGGCAAACTCTAGCTTAACCTTGTGCTAAGGACTGTGAAAATGTTTCATCTGGATTGTCATAAAACATAATATATACACTCAGTGAAAACAAAAATAAATTTTATACTAATGAAAATGACATTCTTATGAAGAATCACAAAATAGCAGCATGTCCTCATTTACCTGTTGGAGATAGCTAAATACAGTGAGGGGAAGAGGGGCTGAGGAGGGAAAATGTGCTTTTTAAAAAAGATTCAACTGGTAATTATCAGCATGTCTCTTTCACAGCTTTCATATAATAAATTGTCAAATCAAGCACTTTAGAGCTTCTAGTCTACCTGCCTTAGTTAATAGAGAGTAAGAGCTAAAAAGGTGAATGAGTGGTTCAAGGTCACCCAGAAACTAGTGCTAAGATTTGCCTTACTTATATAATTCATTAATATTTATATACAATTATATATTATATGCCCTACAAAACTATATAGGATAATACACCATATAGCATACTATATACTATAATGAAATATTTAATATATAATTATATTTTAATTATATAATTATACAACATATAGTACATGTGCTGTCAAAGTGAGCACTGTACACCCTATATGTTATGTTATTATACATGTGTTATATATTATAAAACATTTAATAATATATAATTATTACGCATATTTTAGCATTATTTATATAATTTGAAAACTGGCTATAGCATTAAATATCCTTCATCCAAAATCATCGTACAGTTTCATCATTGTAATATTTTAATGTTGTTAATCGTTAGCACATTTGCTGCACAAATACTACTTACTTAAGGCTTAAAAATGTCCTCATGTTGGACAAACAGCTAAATTGATCTAAGCTAGCTATGGGCACAGAGTTTGAAGGAAAGGACTTTTGCCTTCTGGCGGAATAACTCACATTTTTGAAGGCCAGCCAAGACACTTAAAGAACATACATTTGCATTCTGCATTTTATGTAACAAACAACAACAGAAAACATAATTTAGTTACACTTCCCTTTATTAATTTGCCTTTCTGTAGTCAGTTGTTTCAGTATGTTGATTTCCTCCCACCCTTTGTTTTTTCCCCTAGGATGGTGCCTAACCACAATGAGGCCATAATTGGAGAACATAGGAGGATTGATTTGAAAATGTCACAAATGTTGTTAATCAACTCCCATTGACATAAAAGATTCATTAATTCATTCTGTAGGCAATCAAGTTCACCATGTCTAGGGCATATTGTAGGGAATGAAAGTAGATGGCTGAAAAGGAAGATAAAAGGCATTTTTGAATATTTTAATTTTAAAGTGAAATAGCAAAAGATGTAAATCTCAGAGTTGCCAAAATACACTAGGTCTTTATGTATATAGCATTTCAGCTAACCAGCTCTGAAAAAAATTCCTTGGCCACAGAAGAGTTTTCTTATAATTCCTTAGTAATTTCAATTTCCTGCTAAATCTTCATTTATAATTTAGTCTCTACAACTTATAATCAGTTTGTGTTAGTGATCAAAAACAAAAATAAAACCGGATATTTCTCATTCTGCCCATTCTAAAAGATTAGTTTTACAATTGATTTTAAATTGACTTGATTTTTACTGTTGCTTTCATTAAATCAAAATGATTCTTTTTAGAATGTACAAAAACTAAAAAAAAATAAAAGCAAATGCTTTGTAGAATGGATAGAGTGCTACCCAAAACTTCGTTAGATATATTTTTTCTTTGCATACTATTTATTAAAATAATGAATCATTACCCTTGGATCATATATGGTCTATAAGTCAAATTCATGTTGAAATGTTTTTTTATTTTGCCACGTAATTATTTCATTTGTCAGCTGAGAAAAATGTGAGTGCCTCTATGAGATATCACATCATTAACCTCTGTACAAAACTTATATCTTGGCTAAGGAAGTCATTACAGAATTATGAAAGCTCTTTGTTAGAAACTACTTCTTAAGAGATAAGAAAGACAAATTTCAATTTGAGGACAAAAGAAATAAAATAGTAAAAAATCTTTACATGGCTGGGAATTATTTGTTAGAATGTGCTTTTATTCTCCACATCTTGGATAGTCAATGACTGCTTAGCTAACAGCTATAGTTAATAGCTAATGAACATATGCCTTGAGTGAGTGGGTTGGGGAAGAAATCAGGGAAAAGGGGGCTACATTCTACATCTGGATGGTTCTGTGTCTGGCTTCGCTGAGGGGAGGGAAATACCACAGGAGGTGAGGCTTGGGTGGAATTTAGAGACCCACAGAAAGGGGAAGTTGGAGCCAGAAGTGAGGGTGGAAAATGGAGCCCTAGGAAACTTAAACGAATGTTGAGAGGTCTATGGCTGGAGGGTTCAAGCTGACTTGTAGAATGCACAGGTGTAATAAAACCCCCATTTGGTCTCCGGAGGGTGACTGATTCCCAAGTGTGCATGTCGTTGCAGCTGAAAAGGAGTCTCTCTGGAGTTTATATTCCTAAAACATACAACAGCCCAAATGTTTCCCAAGCAATTTGGGAAACGTTTCACCTCTAATAGGTGCCTGGTAAGAACCACTTTGAATGAAACTGAAAACCCAGCTGAGCCAAGATAAGGGAAGTTGTCACAATTCTAGAGATGGTGATATTTCTAAACCCAGAGAAGAACTCTTAAACAGTAACTAAGCAAGAATGGGCCCTCCAAAATCAGGAAAGCAATGATCTTTACGTAGACAAGTAAAATCTACGTATTGACTTGGCCTACTTTTCTTAACCAGTTTATCTTGGGAGGTGACTTTTTAATCCAGTCAACCTAATAAATAGGTATTCATATACCTTCTAGTACATTGTACATTTAAAAGAAAACTAAATCTGACTTGAATCAATAGCACCCTAATTGTTAAAGAAGCTTGATTCTTTTCTCAAGACTTCTAAGAACAATTTTCAAAAAAACCAACCACAAAGCCCACCACTGCTTTGGTGGTAGTTGGCTTCTGAAAATGGCATTTTTATAAGACTACATATCATTAATGAACAATTAGTGCATAATGGTCTAATGATAACTTTGACTTGTGATTGCATTCTTAAGTGGTCCCCAATGGCTGATGACTTTCTCTTGTAACCAGAAGGACCCAATTTCATATGCCTGTAACTTTTTAACCAATAATCTATCTTGGAAAAAGGAACCAATTGTCATCATTGAGAATTGAAACAAAAATCCTGTTTTTCATGTTGCTATTTCAATGTAATGTTGAAAGACAGTAATTCGCCATCCAGAGACCTAACACATTCAATGTGCACAATTATTGTAAGCTCTAACTTTTGAGGTGGGCTTTCATGCATTGAATCTGAAGACAGCTGGTTGTTAAAGAAAATGCGAAAGGGTTCCATCTGCAACTCTCTACTGATAAAAAATGAAATAATTAGGAAGGAGGAAAGGATTTTATCTTTGTGGCAGCAAAGAAAAGCTAGGCTATTAACCCATCTGTGGCACACAAATTATAGAGAGTTTAGGGAGTGGTTACTCAAGTTAGCAGATCAATTTAACAGCTTTAATTAAGTTCATAATAGTTCAAAATCCAACCCGGCTCTTTGAAAGTTGAGAAACATTATGTATAACAATCTAAGCTGGCCCAGGACCTGGCAATCACTGACACAAAATTCATATTATAATAGGAACATAAATTGTGTAAGACAGACAAGAACATTAAGGAACTTGAGTTAGACAATACCAGATCAGCGGGTACTCCATAATTTCTCTGAGAAAAATCAACCTCTCTCTCTTTCTCTTTCTCAAATGGAAATTCATAGTAGAGGTCAGAA
The DNA here is from genome assembly GCA_963574575.1 of Galagoides demidoff. Taxonomy (NCBI): domain Eukaryota; kingdom Metazoa; phylum Chordata; class Mammalia; order Primates; family Galagidae; genus Galagoides; species Galagoides demidoff. Next base: position 24,192 of record CAUYQV010115298.1, read on the forward strand.
AGAAGTTTGGGATAAAACAAATGCAGGTTGGAATTCCAAATCTATTATTTCCTAGTGATACGTACCTGCAAAAATTATTTAAATTTACTGAGCCTTAGTTTTCTCATCTAGGAAATGAAGGTGATTACCAGGATAATACTAATAGTATATACTTCACAGGATTGTAAAGATTTAGTGAGATTAAATGTGAAAACCAAGAGGATATCCAAAAGGTGTCTAAGAAATTTTCCTTCCTTCTTTAAAGACAAGTTAGGATTAATAGCTCATTTCTCTTTAATCAATAGGTTATCACTAAATACTCCCACTACAAATCACCCAGAAGGGGGAATATCAGCCTTGTAGAAACATATGAAAAGTATGTTAATTACATGCATATTTACTTAAAATACACACAAAGCTTACATGGTTGTCCTACCAAAGACCTAGCAGTCTCTGTTATCATTTTGTATAAACCATAGGGGCTAATTTAGCATAGTCTTAAGTCCTAATAGCAAATTACCTCACAATGAATTAGCAAGCAATGTAGATTTCATTAAAAATTTTGTGAGCAAACTGGGGAGAGTTTTGACTGCATACCACTTGGAAAACAGTCTCAATTTAATCCATTAAATTCTCTTTGAACCTGTCTATTCACTCCCATAACCTTTCTTTAGATTTCAGTTACAGGTCTCCTGTTCCCATCACAACTCATTCTCCAAGTCTCTGATACTGTCCCGCATAATTCAGCTCTAACACCAAACTGGTGGTGTGGGGCACCCCCAAACAAAACAGAAGCTGGGGCAGTTGACTAAGCCAAGCTCTCTCGTGGAAGTTAAGCATTACCTTTGCTTACCCCAATGTGCTCCTTGAAGTGAGTGCCATCTCACTCACTGAGAAATGGGTGATCCATTTCTTCATCTTACAAAAGCAAACATTTACAGCTTGGGCGATTGGGGAGAGAAATTCTTCCCTAAGGAGAACAACCAAATTCTCTTTATATCTTTACTACTACCATATACAAGGCATGATAGCATGAACCACAGACAATATGAGCTTATATAAGACAGTGTGTAGGAGTTTTATTAATGACCTGTATATGATCCTCTCTATGATAGGAAAGCAGGAAGTTTCTGTATACAGATAATTTTTTACTAAATGTTGTTATGATTAGCTCAGCTTTGAAAAAAAGATTTTAAAAAAAGCCAAAGTAAGTATGTTTGGAATGCACCGATTTGACATTAGTGACTCAAATGTGTCTTTGTGTTGATTGATGTGAAGAAATCTGGCCATAAAAATGCTCCAAATCACAAGGAGTTGCCTCCCTAGACAAGGTTAAGCAGTTGATCTAATATATTATCCAGGTCCAATCAAATAGGCCAGGTAGGCAGAGTCCGTCTTCTGATAAACAGGAGGAGGGGGTACAGGGAAAGACTGAAGCAGCTACTTGCCTCGTAACATCAGGAATCAAGTTACGGAATTCTTCCAACTTGGGGTTGAGGACTTCAGGTCAATGGCTAATAGGAAACCACTGGGAATTCATAAAGAGGTAAGTAAAGTAATGCAATTGGTTTTGTTTGAAAATTACTTTGAAAACTCTCCACAAAATAGCCTAGAAGTAGGGGAGAAGGAAGGCAGGGAGGCCAGGTGTGAAGGTCTAGATGAATGTGGAACAGAGAATGGACACAGAAATGCTAAGAGAATTGCTTTAAACAAAGTTTCAGAAAAGTTGTTGGCCTGGTATGGTGGCTCATGGCTGTAATCCCAGGACTTTGGGAGGTTGAGGCAAGAGGATCACTTGAACCCAGGAGTTTGAAATAAGCTTCAGCAATGTAGCAAGGCCCCATCTCTACAAAAAGAAACTTAAAACTTAGCTATGCATGGCAACACAGGCCTGTAATCCAAGCTGCTTGAGAGGCTGGGGGCTGAGGTGGGAGGATCATTTGAGCCTAGGAGTTTGAGGTTATAGTGAGCTATGATCATGCCACTGCCCTCCAACTTAGGCAACAGAGCAAGACCTTGTTTCTAAAACATAATAAGAATAATAATAATAAAATTGCTGACTTATCAGATATCAGGGAAGAAGTGAAAAAGAAAAGAGTTAAACATGACTCTGATCTGGGTCTCAAGTTACTGAGATAACAGTAATGCCATTTTTAGAAATGGGGAATTTGAGAGGCTATTCTGAGGTTGGGGGTAGACAAAATTATTCAAGAAATGCCATCACCGTGCAATATAGCAATCCGAAAACCCAACACAGTCCTTGTCCTCACAGAGCTCACAGATGGGGAGAAAGACCAACATTATGTCAATAATCACAGATAGTTAACTAAATGACAATGGTTGTAACAAATTCTGTAGAGTTGCTAACAAAAATCCCTCAACTTTTTGTGTCATAGTTTCTGATTTAGAAACATCCAAGGCACTTTTTATTTTTAATGACTACGTGGAAGAGAAAAAGGTGCAGGCAGCTTTCAGATCGACCTCAGAAACTGTCCTGCATTCATAGCAGCGTTATTGACAATAGCCCAGAAGTGGAGCAACCCAGATGTTCACCACCTGATGAATGGATAAATAGGACACGGTACAATGGAATATTGTTCCACCATAAAAATGAATGGAGTGCTGATTCATGCTGTAACACAGATGAACCTTATAAAATACGTGATATGAAATAAAGCCATTACAAAACATCACATATTGTGATTCTATTTACATGAAATGTCTAGAATAGACAAGTTCATCAAAACAAAAAAAAGCTAGTATTTGCCTGGGGTTGTGTTTCAGGAAGTTCAGGGAAGGGGGCAAGGTAAGAACTAAGAGATATGGGGTTTCTTGTCTGGGTGATGAAAATGTTCTAAAATCAGTTGGGGTGTACATACACAACTCTATGACTATACACAAAGCCATTGGATCGGATACTTTAAATGGGTGAATTGTATGGTATGTGAATTATATCACAATAGAACTAATTTATCTATTTGTTTATTTACTTATTTATTTTTGAGACAGTTTTACTATGTCACCCTTGGTAGAGTGCTGTGGCATCTACCAACCTCAAATTCTTGGGCGTAAGCGATTCTCTTGCCTCAGCTTCCCAGGTAGCTGAGACTATAGGCATCCACCACAATGCCTGGCTACTTTGTTGCTCTTGTTGTTGTAGTCATTGTTAATTAACAGGCGCAGGCTATGCTCAAATCTGCCAGCCGTGCATGTGACTGGCACACTACCCACTGAGCTACAGGTGCTGAGCCTAGAGCTAATTTTTTTTTAAAAATTACCCAGGTGGCATATTAAAGAGGTCAGCTACAGAAGGGAAAATACTTTTAAAACTTAAGGGAGTTAATTTTAAGTTCAGTTGTAGATACAATGAGTAACAATAGGTACAAGTCATGAACAGTCATTATTTTCTACACTAGCCATGATTTATGACTTTTCACAATTATTTAAATACTGAGGCTTATATGTCAGATGGTGGAGACAAGCCCTGTCTTAAAGTTGTATAACAATGTCGGATGCCACAGAGTGGAGCTTATCACAAGTGATCACACTTAGGACCTTTGGTTACTCACTGAGTCACCCAACTAAGGTTCTTGGTTAGTTCACTAAGGTATAAATTCAGCTTCTCTATTAGCCTTTTACAACATAGTTTCTGAACAACAGAGTATTTTTAGGCACAAGTGATGTGCTTCATAATTTTCCTCTAATCAAAACGGATTTCTGTCTTACAGGGAACTAATTTTTATTTCATACTTTTCTTTCTCCAACAGGGGGTTTAAATGATTTTTTTTTTCAACCAAATGCTAACAGAGCCTCCAGTGGGGATCTGAGCTAGTCTGGGTGGTCAGGGAATGCTCCCATGAGAAAGGGACATGAGAATGGGATCTGCAGGAGTTTGACAGGTAAAGAAAGGAGAAGAAAGAAACTCAGAAGGAATGGCATGGGCAAAAACCCTAGATGTGTTCAAGGTTCATGCTCTCCATACATTATAGGTGTTAAACTACCTGATGGTTGATTTTTGATACCATATTAGAGGCCAGATGAAGAAAGAAGAATAGTTTGATTCTATTGGCCCCATTTTGACAGCCTGAGACTCAGTGTAGAATTTTTGACTCTCAATTACTTTCCCCATGTCTTAATGTGTGGAGGGAAAGTTAGACAGTTATTAAAAATCTGCAAGTTTCCTGAGCCTTCGTTGACAAATTCAAGGCCTTTTCTGATCTTCATTCTCAAACCATAGTGAAGTTGACATGCTTCCACTAGAATGTAAGTTTTTCTAGTACAATGATTTTCAACCCATGTGCCATGGCAGAGGATCATAGGGGTGCTATGAAAAATTTTAAAGACTACTAATTGAGTTGTTTTTAAATTTTAATTTTAAAAGAAGCTCAAAGCACAGTAAGTATATTGGTTTTTGGGTTTTTTTTTTTTTTTTTACTATTTCTTGTTGTTGTTGTTATTATTCAACATAATTTAAGTGTGCTGTGGAAGTCTAACTCTAAGGTTCAAGTGTGCCATGAGATTACCAAAAAAAAAGGTTGAAAAACACTGCTTTAGTGAATACCAACATGGGGGAAATAAGTAAAAAGAAAATGCATCCTTTAAAGACATATCCCCCGAAAGCTCAAAGACTTAGTTTGGAGGACTAAATGAAATTTTCCTTTAGCATTTTTATTAGACTTAAGTGAAAACAAAGGCTAATTTAGAATCTAAGTGTTGATTTTTCCATTTATTACATCTTGCAAGGAGTTTTAGCACTGAAACTCACTTAATATTGCACAGAACAGTAGAGTTACTTGTCGATTTTCAATGGCTTTTTTGTGTGTGTTCCTCCATTCATTTATTTGTCCTTGCATCAACAATTACTTGAGCTTTACCATATGCAAAATGGATGACTTTACTTCCCTTTGGAAACATAACCCTCCCTATTGAGGACGGTATTTCCAATTTCCACATATACAAAGGGTCTTCTGATTCAGAGGAAGTGACATGATGATAGTCTAGATTTCAACAGTTCTTTTACAGTGAAGGAAAAAGATTTTGTAGATGGCATCATGAAATTAGGCTTTAAAACTGATGGGAACAAGAAAGATAGAATCCTTTTGATATATTCATTTGTTATATTAATGAAATTGGGACCATTTGGGTGTTGGTTATATTAATATTCATTTCCTATTGCTGCTATTAACAAATCACCACACACTAAACAGAGTAGAACAATACAAATTCATTATCTTACAGTTTCAAAGGCCATAGTCTGAAATCAGTTCACTGAGCTCATGTCAGGTGTCTGAGGCTTGTTCCTTCTAGATACTCTGGGAGAGATGCATTTTTCTTGCCTTCCGTAGCTCTGGAGGATGCCTACATTCCTTGGTTTATGGCCCTTCCTTCCTCTTACAACTCTTTTTTTCTTCTTTTTTTTTTAATGCCTGGCTATTTTTTGGTTGCAGCCGTCATTGTTGTTTGGCGGGCCCGGGTTGGATTCACACCCGCCAGCTCAGGTGTATATGGCTGGCACCTTAGCCACCTGAGCCACAGGTGCCAAACCATCCTCACAACTCTTACCCTCTTGCTTCCGCCATTACACCTCTCTCTCTTTTTTGTTTTAGGGACAGGGTCTCGCTCTTGCTCAGACTGGTCTCAACCTTCGGAGCTCAAGCAATCCACCTTTCTCACAGCCTTCCAAAGTGCTAGGATTATAGGTGTGAGCCACTATGCCCACCATTGCATCTCTAAGGGCTTTGACCTTCTTGTCTCTCTCATGTAAGGACCCTGTCGTTAAAGTTAGTGCTCATCCAGATATGCAAGATAATCTCCCCATGTCAGTCCTATCTGCAAGTCCCTTTTGTCATACCGGGTAACATTCGCAAGTCCCGGGAATTAGGACATGTATGTCTTTGGGGGGCCATTATTCAGTCCATCACAGTATCTTCCCAGCTCTTGATCTCCCATCTCTGAGGATTAACTGTCCATCTACAAAAGAAATGGGATCCTGTGGCCATGTTTGTGCTACACCTTTTGGCCAGAGCTGTTTGAATCAGGGTGGACACTTCTCTAGTGGATCTATCATCAGAAAATCCATGGCACCATGACCCTGGTGGAGTTACCTAGCTCTGCTACAGAAAGACTCAAAGCTCAGCTGGGATTTCAGCTGTGTCTCAGGGCACCTTTCAAATACATGTGCTAACGTAAAAAGTTGCCCACCATTAAATTAGGCTGTAAATATTGAAAGGACAGAGCTAGTTTAATCTGTATTTCAATCTCGAGGCTTATTTGTCTTGTTTATAAAGTTTAAAGACATTTAGAAAAGTTTTGCCAACTATTAAAACTTGCCAATCATTTCTTCTTGTCATTCACAATATCACAAATGATTATTAAAAAAAAAAAACCCAATGGGGAAATACAAAGTCAAGATTAATGCCCCATTTATTTGTAAAAGTAAACTCAGTGGTTCATTTATCAGCTCCCACTAAGTTGCATTAACTGTCTCTCCAGATTATAAATTGTTCTTATTAAACCAGAGGCACTTCACTGATGCATATAAGCTCCCTAGCCAGGGAGGTAACTCACCCCAGATGCTCTGAAGCCAGAGGGGCCTTGATTTCTTTGATTCTAAATCAAAGTTAAGGTTCCTTGTTATTTTTCACCATTGCTTCTCCTTCACCAAAATATTTAATTTCACATTGGCCAAGCCACCATAATAAAAATTGCTAATTTCTTTCTTAATTTAAATTCTTCTTAAATGCATGCTCATCCCCTATGCACTCCAGTCCTCATTAACCAAAGACAAAAGTGTCCACTAAGTGAACCACACTTAGATCTTAAAAAAAAAAAAGACCAATAGTTTCTTGGCTCACTGAGGCTATCATGATGTGTGGCATAAGATAAAAGGTGCTATGCTCTCTATAAAGACCTTAACTGCATTGGCCAAGCCCTGGAACCACATTCTAAATTACCCATTGTCCTTTGTACATATCCGCTGTGCCCCATGTGTCAGATAACCACAGCTAACATTCTGTGGGCAAACATGCCCCATTCATCCCATCAAGCAGTGAATAATTCATATAGCAAGTTTTACCCTGGGCAAAATACACTGACATCAGGAGCATTAAACTTGAGGCATTCAGAAACAAAATGGTTATTCATGCTTTCAATGTGACCCATTAAATCTTGCCAGTTAAGTTAAAGAATGAATTAGCTCAATTCATGGAATATCTCACACAAGTTCATAAAAACACAATTGCACGAGTGAGTTTCTTACTTGGAGTATTGGTACCTGAAAACGGAAATGCCAGTCATTGTGTCCAGCAAGTCTAAACTGGTTGGGAGGGGGAGTGTTGCCAGGGAAATCACTGCTTCTCTTGAGAGTCCCTCAAAAGAAAATGATTGTTTCATCTTGCTCTTAACCCCCTCCTGTTCTTATTTAGCTACCCACCCATAGCCAAAGTGGTTGACTTCTCTCCATAGTAACCTTTGCCTACAGATGATGGGCTTGGATATATTTGGCATTTGCTGGCTTTTGCTGGCTATGTGTCCACCGTTAGCTTTTTAAAAGAAGGTTGCAGATGGTCACTTCAACTTGTCTTTTGGTATTTATTTTCCAGAGCCAAGGCACAGTACATTTGGGGCTCTTGAAATGATGCCCCCACTTTGCCTCTAGTCTTAGCACTGGCTCCAGACAAGAAGTGTCTCCCCCAAACACCTGACTTAGCCAACGTCTTCCTCCCAAATGGGTCTCTGAGGACTGTAAAAATTTCTTCTTAAAGTTGGAGCAAAAAAGGGAGGTTTCTAAACTGCACAAATCTATACATTTTCCAACTGACCTCCTCTGAGCCGCTGACCCAAGCTTTCTCCTCAAAGAGGGGAGATCAGGGTGTTGAGTTCATTTCCTTGGCACCTGGACCCTCTGCCGTGAAATCCAGAGTGTTGAGTGTAAGGTTCCCAATCAAATTGGAGGAATCCAGGGAAAGAGTGGAGACAGAGGTAATCAATACACATGAGCGGGAACAATCAATAGAGCTCCAGGCTGGAAGGTGTTTTGGAGCGTCACGCTATTCCTATTTCTGTGGCTCCTCTCAAAGTTGTAGGTCCCAGGTCAATGTTAAGCTCTTGTGAGTTGATTTTACACTTTGAGCATTTAATAAAGGAGAGCATTTGAGGACCGGAGATGCGCAGTGGGGAGAGCAGAAGAACTAACACCTTACTCATGCTAGCTCATCGGAGTCCACCTCTGGGTCTGCTTTATTAACATCTGTATTTCATGAACAGCTCCAGAGAGGTGAAAGGACATACTCAGCTAATAAGCAACCGTGCTGAGATTTGACTCCTAGGGCGTTAATGGCTGTGCTCTTTCAACTGCCCTCACTGCTGGAAGACTATGAGGTAATCTTTCTCTCTAGGGGGAAAAATGAATTAAATCCCAAATGACATAATTACATATTCAAGGCTCATAACAAGCCACCTTTCCAAACACACCCCTCGCTCTTTTCTACCCCACAGGTTCTGTCCCTGTAGCTTGAAGTAGCCAGCTGCCATTTAAACAGAGAGATGGATCCACACCGTGAGAAAGAAGGAAGGAATGAGTGACTATAGGGTTTTTTTTTTTTCCCAGAAAGAGCTGATTTTCACCACGAATCAAACATGTTAAAAAAAAAATCATCATGAATCTCAAAGACTTTCAGTGAAAAAATCAACATGGAGGTATTTATTCTTGTATAGGTCTGTAGTTCATTTACCAGGACCACAGTTCCTTGCTTTACACTTTTCAGTTTTTATTCCTCTCCTGTCTTGTCTCTGCAACCCATTTACCCAGTGCTGAAACAAAAGGCATGGAGGAACAAGAGGAATGGAGATTGCATTTTTAGGTAGATAAATGATGTTTCACATCTGTATTCTAACCTTGTCTGCTTTAAAAAGTTAGTGAAATCGGGAGTGGGGGAATAGTAGTTATAAAGAGATTATTGGCAGAATCTATGAAATTTGATGACTGAGCATGAATTTGATAGTCGTATACATCAGAGTGAAGCACCTGATTGTAAAAATGATATTGTGGATATGTAAGAGAATGTCCTGGATTCTTGGAAAATTCTTCCTGAAGTATCTAAGGGTAAAGGGGCATGATGTCTCCAACTTACTCTCAAATAATTTGGAATAAAAGAATATGAGCGAAAGTAGGAAGAGGGGAGGAGAAAGAGAGGGAGGAAGAGAAATGGGGGAGAATTAGGAAGTAAGCAGGGCAAAGTATGAACAGTGGACGAAGCTGGGGAAAGCCAAGTTACCAAGTGCCATTTTTGCAACTTTTCTATAAATGTCAAGCTATAAAGTAGTAAAAAGTTACAAGGGCTCGGCGCCTGTTGCTCAATTGGCTAAGGCGCCAGCCACGTACACCTAAGGTGGCGGGTTCAAATCCCCAGCCCGGGCCCACCAAACAACAATAATGGCTGCAACCAAAAAAAAAAAAAAAATGGCTGGGCATTGTGGCAGGCGCCTGTGGTCCCAGCAACTTGGGAGGCGGAGGCAGGAGACTCGCTTGAGCCCAGGAGTTGGAGGTTGCTATGAGCTGTGATGCCATGGCACTCTACCCAGGCACTCTACCCTGGATAGCTTGAGGCTCTGTCTCAAAAAAAAAAAAGTTACAAACAAAAAAGGTTCATGAAAGAGTTTGTTTGAGGATCTCCTGGCGGGGGTTGGGGAGCAGGGAGGATCACTGACATCAGGGGAAGAAACAGCTTTAGAGAAATCCCAGGTAAACCACCTCAATTTACAGATGAGGAGACCAAGGTAAGAGTTGGGTCAGTGCCTGTATGAGTGGCTATCAAGGCCAGGCATCCAGAGGAGCAGTGCCCAGCTCATGAACTCCTGGTCTGATATCCTTCAACTATGCTGCCCGTTCTTCCCCACCTATTTTCTCATAACTAGTTTAAATCTCCTCTGATTATCTTCTCTGATGTGCTAAACTTCCCTCAAATCATTTTTATACACTTCTCCAATAGTATATTCCCTGTCTGGCACACTGATTCTGCAGGATTTTAATAGCTTTCATAGATGTTATATAAAGAAGTCTGAGCCCAAAGAAGCTTGGAAAACATGGGGTCAGACTAGGTAAAACAGACTTCTTCAGTGGAGGCCTTCTCAGGGCCTTTAAAACACTACTGGGCCTGCTGTGGGATGGAAGAGCGAGTATAACATGCAGGATTTTCCAAATACATTTGGAGCAGGAAGGCTTTTTTTTTTCAAAGTCATCGGGGCTACACATTCCAACACATTTTGGAAAGGCTAACATAGAGCAGCCAGTGAGTCACGACTAAATGCTCCATGACAGATGCCACGTGTCATTTCTTCCACTCGGCATCATGACCCTCCAGTGATTCCTAGACTGTTGGAACGTCTTACATGGTGTTGCTAAAGCAGGGAAGATATATAGGACCGAGTCCCAATTTTGGCCTTTTAAATGAACTTTGAACAGGTCAGCGAATTCCTTTGAGTCTGTTCCTTCATCTGTAAAAAAAGAGATGGTATTTCTACTACAGAGTGTGCTTTGGTCCGTGGGTATGATTTGTGTACGGTTTTTGTGCTCTGTTGGTGGGCCACTGCTTAAATGTATACATAGCACATGACTTATAGCACTAATGGTGAGGGAGCTTGCTGAAAAAACAAACACCAAATAAAATCCTGTCTCCTGTCGTAGACCTGTGGAAGACTATAAAGGAGGTGGTCTGCAGACTGGTCATCTGGCAGAAGTGGTTTGGAGAGGATTATGTGTGATTCCAGACTCACTAGCAAAATACTTCTGCAAGTCTGTATTAAAAGCAAAGAATAGAGGGATGAGAATTGGCAAGTGATCAGAATTATTTAAAGGCACAAATAGAGAATCACAAGTATTTGATTTTGATTTGTCATTCATTGACATGAAAGACTGATGTCACACCTCTATCAACATTTGGAGTGATGTTTCAACTAAAAGATCTCCATGGCCTAAAAGGCATCCCACTCCTTACCTAGGGCAGAGGAACTTCCCTTGGCATTCAGCTTGTATACAAAACGTGAGAGCCAATCTCTATATGAGGGTGAGGCTCATTTTAGTGAAAACAGTGGTAATTTCTCCAGTGTTGTAACTCTGAATGCCTGCCTGTTCTATTAAAGGATCTTCCTGTCTGGGTCCTCTTTTTTTTTTTTGAGACATAGTCTCATTATGTTGCCCTCAGTAGAGTGCCGTGGCATCACAGCTTACAGCAACCTCAAAGTCTGGGGCTTAAATGATTCTCTTGTCTCAGGCTCCCAAGTAGCTGGGACTATAGACACCCACCATAACGCCCGGCTATTTTTTTGTTGTAGTTGTATTGTTGCTGTTTAGCAGGCCCAGGCTGGGTTCAAACATGCTAGGCCCAGTGTATGTGGCCAACGCCCTAACCACTGATCTACAGGTGCTGAGCCTAGGTCCTGTCTTTGAAGTCCTTTCTTACCATACAAAATAGTCTGGAAGGCCACCACCTGAAACAGATCTATACGAAGGTGGGAAGACCAAGGCCATCGAGACACTCTCTGTTCAAGAACAAATCAGAACTCTGGGAACGGAGGGAAGAAAAACAATGCCGAGTGAGGAAATGAGAGGGCAGCTTGTCCCAGTCGGGCCTTCTTCTTGGAGGTCAGGAAGTCATGGCAAAGCAGCAATCTTGGGACATGTGCAGGGATCTGACAGGAACCACATCCCCAAGGTGCTGCTCCTCTAGGGTCCAGGAAGTACCTACTTGCACATGTGAATTACAGAGAGGATGGGAGGCTTTTATTAAAGCTTAGGATTCTGCAGAACCCAGAAGGCTACAAGCGCAATAAAGGAAGTGGTGGAAACAATTAAGAAATCTAAGCAGAAACGGTTGCTGGAGAAAGAGCCACAACTGTTCTTTCGACCACATCCGATATTTGCTTCAAATTGTTATGCAGGACAGTAATTGTCTCCTGGGAGGGCAAGAGGCAAAGTGGGCTGGCCTAGCCTCTAATAGGTTTCAACAGCAAAGCACCCTCATAAATAGTGCATATTGTGAAACCAGAATTTGCTCCTTTTCCAGTGGATCCCTCCCAACGCTCTTCCTTTAATTAAAGAAATGTGGCTTACCAAGAAACAAATACTTCTTTTCATAAAGCATTAAGTATGGATTAAAGAGGAAGATTTAAAAAAAAGAAAAGAGAATTCTATGCTAAAGAAGTGAGCCTTCAATAAGCCATTCATGCAGAGGCTGTGATCTATAGATAATTCCCTATTTACAATCGTCAACACTACTTGGTGATCCAAGCATCACCTGGCTGGCATGTGGCAAAGTCATGCCCTCAAGGTCCACAGCTAGACTGGAATCTGAATGCATTTACCTGCACTGAGTCTGGAGAGAACCTTTGTTCTCACCAGTCCTGGTTTCTTACCAACCCAGATTTGTTACCTGCACCAACCTCTCCGAATTTGTTCACATTGCATTTTCTTGTGCCATCTGGTGGATTTCTAGTGAATTTGCAGCAGGATCCAAAATACAGTCCCACTTGCTTAAGGGTTGACTTGTTTTCATTTCAGAACTCACTGCAGAGAATCTCGATGACACCTCTCAAGACTTCATTTTCTTGCTCTATCCTCATCAAGTTGTCTTGATTTTCACACATGTCTTTTGACTTTCAAACTCATTCATAGTTTGAATCAGTAAATCAAGCACCTGACATAAAATTCCAAAGGCACAGATGGTCAAAGTAAGTCTGCCCGATCTGATTCCTGTTCTAAGAGGCAACCACCATTTATTTACCTTATTCCCAGAATGTACAGCATACACATATCATATGTCTTTAACAATTGCTATGTTCTACACACTTCTTTGTTTGCTTTTTTCTCCCCATTTAATATGTCTTGGAGAGCTTGCTTTTTTTTTTTTTTTTTTTTGAGACGGAGCCTCAAGCTATCCCCCTGGGTAGAGTGCCATGGCATCACAGCTCATAGCAACCTCCAACTCCTGGGCTCAAGCGAGTCTCCTGCCTCCGCCTCCCAAGTAGC
>CAUYQV010115301.1:0-16409 GCA_963574575.1 Galagoides demidoff
TCGCTTGAGCCCAGGAGTTGGAGGTTGCTATGAGCTGTGATGCCATGGCCCTCTACCCAGGGGGATAGCTTGAGGCTCCGTCTCAAAAAAAAAAAAAAAAGATTTAGTAAGCTAAAAGTCTTTTCCTTTCCTTGACCTCTCAGGGTCAATGAAAGAAAGAAAGAAAACTCCAAGCTTCAGACCTATGTTTCTATCTCTCCACTTGACATCTCCACTTACACATCTTAATGGAACCTCAAGCTCCATATGATCAATACTAAAAAACATGACCTTTGCCTCATGCCTGATCCTCTCCTAGCGCCACCCTCTCCATGGATAGCATATACATTTGACTGTCATTAATATCTTATCTGCTGAGACACCCTTCATCACCCAGCCCACTGGTAATAACTCTAAACTATTCATAAATCTATGTACATCTATCTGTCTCTCTTTTCACCCTACTTCAAATTATCAAGGCCTTCTGATCTATTTTAACATCCCACCCCTTCTTGCTATAATTGATCTCTCCTCCATGGCAGTCCCTGTGAGCTGCCTCAAATACAATTATCCCCATGTAATCTTTCTTCTTAAAACCTATCAAAGGGGGCAGTGCCTGTGGCTCAAAAGGGTAGGGCACCGGCCCCATATGCTGGAGGTGGCGGGTTCAAACCCACCCCTGGCAAAAAAAAAAAAAAAAAAACTATGAAAGATAACACATCGCATTTAAAGACAAAGAAGAGATTTCTTAACATTGCCTTACTATTTCCCCAATCTGGGACAGTGCTCACAAGCCCTTTCACTACTAACGTTTATTTTTTCCATCAGATTGTTTAAATATCCTCTCCTCGGGAATCATGCTCTATCTTGACAAGATGTATCAGATCTCTGCCTCTTTAATGATATCTATTACTATTTTTAATTTGTGCACTTACTTGAGCAATACCTACCTCCCACACAATAAGTTTCATGAGGGCAGGGATTATTTCTGCTTCTGCTGGTCCATTTCCTGAGTGTTGAGTTCAGTGATCAGCAAGTACTGGGTTCTCAAATGTCATGTCTTGTGCAATGAATGAAAGAATGTATGAATAAATGGACAGATGGAAGCATGAAAGAAAGAACAGTGTCTCCAGATGTCAAATACCCAAAGTCATTTAACCAATCTGTTGTAGAGTTGTATCATTTCCCAGGAAAAAAGATCGTAAGAAAATGGTGTTAGTGCAATAATACAGAGAAGACTTGAAAATGAGTAAGACAAAGAATATTTGCAGTTACTTTTGCTGTTTAGAATGTATTGCCTCCCCTTCCTTTTTCTTTCATTCCTTCTTTCCTTTCTTCTTCCTTCCTTCCTTTCTTTTGTAGAGCATCCTCTTATTTGTGAAATTTATCTTTCCTCTCCTGTATGTATGGTTGTGTGGCTTTGTGGGAACATATATCTGGGAGGCTTCCTCCCAGTATGAGAATTGAAGGGTCTGTATTTTTTCCTTTCAACCCTATAGTTCAGACCAGGAATGAGAATGTAGCCAAAGCTTGAAAAATGAGCCTTTTGTGTGTGTGTGAGTGGAGATTTTAACTTTTCAGTAAGCGTCATTTGAACATTAAGTTTATGTGTCAACTCGAGTGGGCTAAGGAACACACAGATGGTACAACATTATTTCTGGGTACATCTGTGAGGGTGTTTTCAGAAGAGGTTAGCATTTGAATCAGTACACTGAGTGAAGATTTGCCTACACCAGTGTGGGTGGTTGTTATCCAATCTGTTGATGGCCCAGACAGAACAAAAAGGCAGAGAGGAAAGACAAATTCTCTCTCCCCTTGTACTAGGACATCCATCTTCTTCTGTTGGATAATGAGTTCCTGGTTGTTAGCTGTGAAACTCTAGGACTTACACCAGTAGTCCCCAGGCCTTTGGCCTCAAACTGAGGATTCCATCATTGGTCCCCCTGGTTATCAGACCTTGGAATTCAGACTGAATTTTAACACCAGATCTCCTGGATCTTAAGCTTGCAGACAGCTATTGTGGAAGCTCTCAGTCTCCACAGTCACATGAACCATAATAAATCTTATCTATTTATCCATCTCTCTATTTATCTATCTATGCTGTTTGATTCTATTTCTCTGGAGAAACTTGTCTCAGTTCTAAGCCACAGTGACAAAGAAAATGACTGAAAGGCATTCATCTGGATAGCAGTATTACAGTGTCATTCTAAAGACACTATTCTGCCTACAAGATGGTGGCCATGTTGGGCAGCACCTGTGGCTCAAAAGGGTAGGGTGCTGGCCCCATATGCCAGAGGTGGCAGGTTCAAACCCAACCCCAGCCAAAAAAAAAAAAAAAAGGATGTTGTGTTTCCTGTTCATCAGTTTGCCGGATCTCCTTTTTCTTATGCATTTCCAAACACAGTTGTCCATCACTGATTCTGGGAATGTTGTCTATCTTTACAAGAAATTTCTCCTTGATTAACTTAACTAGGGTCTGTTTCTGTAGTTTGTAACCAAGAACACTGATGCTGGCTGACAGGAAGGAACAGTGCCCCAGGATGCTCCTGAAGTCTGAGGACATCCAACAAACTTCTACTGAATTTCCACAATCGTTGACCATCTAAAGGAAAAAAACAACTATCTGTTTCTTAGGAGACAGTTTATGGAAGGAGATAGATATAATACCTGCAGATACCTGCCATCTTAGGGATAAGGGAGAATCAGGGTGACAGTAGAGTGGTGATGGGGAAGGGCTTGAACCATTGCCTGAGGGGTATGAAAGGTGTCATCCCAGAAGTATTACATTTTGAAATGCAGAAGGAAGTTCAGTGGATGATAAAGTAACAAAATACATCATTTACCTCTACTTTTCAATGGTGTCTGGAGCAACTTCCTTTTAAAATT
Organism: Galagoides demidoff; assembly: GCA_963574575.1. Lineage (NCBI taxonomy): Eukaryota > Metazoa > Chordata > Mammalia > Primates > Galagidae > Galagoides > Galagoides demidoff. The sequence goes on from CAUYQV010115301.1 coordinate 2,866, forward strand.
ACACATTTTTCATAGCAGTTTCACCTAGAGAGAGTTTCACCTGTAGAGAGACTGTGGAAAAGTAGAAAAATCATTCCCGTCACCCATCATAATTATGAATGGAGAGAATATTTAAAATACAATGTGTTTGATCATAAAGGATAAGGTGCTTTTACCCAGAATATATAAAGAATTCTTACAAATCAATAACAAAAGTCAAATAATCCAATATAAAAATAGATACAGGATTTAAAGTGACATTTCTCCAAGGAGGACATACAAATGGCCTATAAGCTCATGAAAAAAATGCTCAAAGTAGTGGTTATTAGGGAACTGCAAATCAAAATAACAATGAGAAACCACTTCATATTCAATTAGATGACTCTAATCAAAATGATAGACAATAGTAAATGTGGGCAAGGGCGTGGGAAATGGTACTAGCATCTGCTACTGATGGAAATAAATACACAGTGATGTAGTCCCTTAGAGAAGCAGTTCTTCAAAGTGTTAAAAAGGCCAAACATGGTGGCTCACACCTGTAATTCCAGAACATTGGGAGTCTGAGGCCACAGTGTCGCTTTAGGCCAGGAGTTTGAGACCAGTCTGGGGAATAGAGAAGGAATACATCCATTTCTAGGGTATATATATATACACACACACACACAGACATATGTATATATAACACACTCTATTATATATCTATGTATATATAGAGAGAGTTATTATATAAACCAGAAATTTTACTCCTAAGTATCTATCCCAAAGAAAAAAGATGTATTCACCAAAAGCCCGTGCAGGATGTCCCTAGTAGCATTCTTCACAAGAGCCAAAAAAATGAAAATAACCCAAATGCACATCACGTGATAAATGGATATACAAAATGTGGTATATCCGTGTGAAGGCTACAACGTGAATGCATCTGGAAAACATTAAGTGAAAGAAGCTGGCTCTTAAAGACCACCTATTCACACCTGGTGATTCTATTTATATGTAATGTTTAGAGCAGGCAAATCCATATAGACCAGGATTAGATCAGTAGTTTTCAGAGGCAGGGGAAAGGGGGAAACTGGAGAGTGACTTCTCAAAGGTAGGGGATTTTGTTGACAAGGGCTTAAAATGTTCTGAAGTTAAATTGTAGTGGTTGCACACTTCTAGGAATATATTAAAACCACTGAAGTGTGTATTTTAAAGGAGTGAATTTTATGGGACATGAATTATATCTCAGTAAAACTGTTATAAAAATAAATATAATGTATTAGTAAATGCAAAGCAAATAGGACGTAGAGATGCAGGAGTGACACAGACGGAGGACAGGAGTGGGACACGGAGGGCTTCCCGGGGAAGATGGGAAATTAGGAAAGTCTTGTCTTTCCCTCACCCTTCCCTGTCAACACAGAGAGAGTCAGTTCCATCAGGCTCAGGCTGCCCAGATACATAAATATTAAAGAATAATTACTGTATTTAGTTTTCAATGGAAAACATGTTCCAGAACTCTCAAGCATATCAATCCCGAGAGATTAAGCTTCAGGCAAGTACGATCTCCTCAGCCAGGTCTGTAATAAAGGTCATTAGTGCCGTTCAGCTGCACCTGAGTTTATTCAATGACGTATTTTTCTCTCTATTCAAAGACTCACAAGTACAAGTATTTCCAGGAGACAAGAGCCATTCATCACCATTTCATTCTCACAGGACGTTGGGTGGATTAGATATTAGAGTCCACTTCAGTTATCTGGTTGTTCACTGCGTAACCAAAATAATCCAGGTCTCCAGATGTTTGTTCACTTGCCCGAAACTGAAACAACATTAAACAGCACGCTGAGGGCGGGAAGTACCTCCTGAAAACTTGTTTCAGTTCTCAGCGCTTTGCTGCCACATCCCAGCTTCCTAGTACAAACAATGAGAGTGTCTCTTTTATCAATGCATCTGACAAAAACAATCGCAAATTCCCTATCTTCTATGTATACACTGTATCTGTGTAAAATTAAAAAAATATATATTTTGGACTGTAAATCTCAGAATCCATATACAGCATTAACCTGGAGAATAATTTATGGTACGACCGGTCACTTATTAGTACTAGTCAATCAATCTCACACTTATTAGTAAATAATAACACGGAAAACAAAATGTGAACCAGCACAGGACACCGAAGTGGAAATGTTATTGTAATCTAGGAAGCTAAACACTTGTCAATCATTTCTCCTTGGGTGCCACTGAGTCAAAGAGAATTTGACAAGAACATAGTGTTTAAAAAGCAAAAAACAAAAAGCCTCCACTACAGACTATACATAAGTCTTATTCCCTTAACATTTCTGGCAGAAGAAGTGTCATGTCAAAGACCACAAAAAAATCATGAACTGTGGACCAGGAAGAAAGGCACCCCGGTAGTAAAGACCCAGCAACCAGTCCCTGGATGACATTGGGAAATCTTATTGTGTAATATCATAGCAGTGTGCTGAGTCAGAGTTGAGGTCAGTCTGCAATGACAGACTGATAGAATCAGAAAGCAGTGTGCACAGAGGAGGTGACCACCACATTTCCCAAGTCACCTAAGGCAGACTGTACATTGACCTTCCATGAGTCTCAGTCATTTTCTGCTCTGTGTAAATCTGTTGGATGAGAGCACTGGAAAAACTTAAGCTCCTGAAGGGTTTGGAGTAGCAACATACATAAAACCTTTCTGACAGTCTGGCTTGCCTGGCAGAATATCTACAGAAAAACCAACTACCTTGTATTGTTAATACTAATTTCCCATTCATATTTGCTTTGTATCATTTAAAAACTTTTTAGTTGAGGTCCGTTTTACTCTAGTGAATTAAATAGATCGTACAGTGTCATTCGTTTGGATGAATGGATGAACTCATGCCACTCACATTCTATCAAAATATGGGTTACATGGCTTGGTGCAGCAAAACACCCCCATAATCCCAACGCTTTGGGAGGCAGAGTGGAAGGCATGCTTGAGACCAGGAGTTTGAGACCAGCCTGGGCAATGGCAAAATAGTGAGATCCTGTCTCCACAAAAAATAGAGAAAATTAGCCAGTTGTAGTTGTGCACACTTGTAATTCCAGCTACTTGGGAGGCTGAGGCGGGAGGATGACTGGAGCTTGGGAGTTTGAGGCTGCAGTGAGCTATGATGCCACCACTGCATTCCCTATTTCCAGGGAAAAAGATCAAGACCTTGTCTCCAAAAGTAAACTAAACTTAAATAAAATTAAAGTGTTAAAAATACTTTTCTCCCAGGCTATGGCTTGCATATTGTTAGTAATGTCTCTTAATGAGCAAAAGTTTTAAATGCTGATATTCAGTTTTTCATTCTCTTAAATTTAGTTTTGTTTTTATGTCATCTCTAAGAAATACTTGCCCAGAAAAAAAGTTTCAGTTATATTTGTTCTCCTATCTTTTCTTTTGGGTCTTCAGGTTTCGACTTCATATTTATGTTTATGCTGTGATTCATCTCAGATTAATTTTTGTGTATGACTTAAGGTCAAAATTATTAATTTTTCAAACAGATGTGGTTTCAGAACCATTTATTAGGAAAAAACTTTAAAGAATTTTTTTATTGTTTTAGGTGAATTTCCTTATAAACTTCATAATCATCTTCTCAATTAATACTTTTTAAAAGCCAGCTAAAAATGTGATCATAGAGGATTAACAGAGTAGTTTGGGGAATTCGGACACAATTGAACATCTTTACGACATTGAGTGTTACAATTTATGAACATGGTGTGTATCTCCACATATTAAAGGCTTCTTTAATTTCTCTTGTAAATATTTCATGATAAGAATATAAGACTACCACTCTTTTTAAGTATATTCCTGGGTAGACATAGTGGATCACTCTGTTAATCCTAGCACACTGACAGGCAGAGGCAGTAGCATCACTTGAATTCAGTATTCAGGATCAGTCTGACCAAAGCAAGACCCCCATCTCTCTTAAAAACAGAAAAATGGCTTGGCACCTGTGGCTCAAGTGGCTAACGCACCAGCCACATACACCTAAGGTGGTGGTTCACCAAAAAATAGCCAGGCATTGTGGCAGGCACCTGTGGTCCCAGCTACTTGGGAGGCAGAGGCAGGAGATTCACTTGAACCCAGGAGTTGGAGGTTGCTGTGATGCCACAGCACTATACCCACTGAGACAGTTTGAGGTTCTATCTCAAAAATAAAATAAAATAAAATAAAAACAGAAAAATTAGCCAGGAGTGGTTGTGTCTTTGAACTAAACCTACCTCTACCATACTACCCAGTAGTCAAAACCTTTGGTATTTATCCAGATGGGTTGGGTACCTACATCTCTACATAAATCTACACACAGATGCCTGTAGCAGCTTTCTTTGTAATGGCCAAAACTTAGATACAGCCCAGACCCCAGAATGGTACTTGGTGCTACAAAATATAAGATATCACACCGTGAAAAGTCCTGTGTGAAGCTAAAATGCACATTACTAAGTTAAAGAAGCCAAGCTGAAAAGGCTGCAACCATCTGATTCCAATTACACGACATTCTGAAAAAGGCAAAGCCCTGCAAATAGTAAAAGGATCAATGGTTGCAGATGTCACACGTCTCACTCTAGGGACGAATTTTGATACAGAGGTAAGCTGTGCAGATGTAGAGCAGGGAGTACATGGGATGTCTCTGTACCTTCCTCTCAATTTTGCTATGAGCCTAAATCTTCTCTAAAAAATAAAGTCTATGAATACAAAGAAGTAGACATCCATCCCCCTACCCTATCTTTGAGGAAGCGCGTTTCCTATTTCACCAGTATACTGATACTTCGCTCAGGAATTTTTGTACATGCCTTTCATTAGACTGAGAACTGTTCCTTCTATTGTTATTTTGAAAAGAATTTTTTATCATGAATTGGAGTTGAATTTTGATAAATGCGTATTTTGCACCTAATGTATTATCCCATGACTTTTCTAACTAAATCAATAGGTAAATGAGATGGTTTGACTTTTTTGGTAAACCCACAATGCATTATCCTTTTTTCATATCGTATTTTACATACTTATATTCAGCTAAGGAATTCTGTGTATATGTTTATAAAGAATATTAATTTGTAATTTTTCTTTTCCTAGAATGTCTTTAGCTCTTTTGCTATTGGAGTTATACAGACTTCATAAAACGAGCTAGAAAACATTACTTGTATTATCTCTTCTCTTTTTTCTTGGGATTTTACAAAAAGTCTCCTTCCTTTGCAACCAAGAATACTAGTTCTGGTAATGGCAATGGTGTTTGAGCTATAAGAAGTAACGGTCCTTCCCCAGTGTTTTCTTTTAGTAGTTTCATAATTTCAGATCTTTGATTTAAGTCTTCAATTGCCATCTATGTTTTTTAAAAGTGTGTTCCTCTTTTTATTGTGTGTGTGTCATGTTTAAATTTTAGTCTCGTACACAACTAAAAGCAATCATACACATTCTCTCCATCTCTCTCCCTGTCTCCCTCTCCCTCATGCAAACATACACACACAGATTATTTAAGAGCCTAGCTTTTGAACCTTACTTCTGCTGGTACAATAAAGTTCACCATTTGCTTGGTTTAACTATCTGTTTCCTGAAAAGTGTTCTAATTATATACATTCTAAGGACATATTAAAGTCACTCAGAAAAGAAAAAAAAAAAAAACTTTTCACCAATTAAAAGGAATGGACCAGACAATTACTGTCTACCAGAACTTACCATTGCATTACAACTTTTTTTTTTTTTTTTTGAGCGAGAGAGAGCCTCAAGCTGTTGTCCTGGGTAGAGGGTCGTGGCATCACAGCTAACAGCAACCTCAAACTCCTGGGCTCAAGTGAGTCTCTTGCCTCTGCCTCCCAAGTAGCTGGGACTACGGGCACCTGCCACAATGCCCAGCTATTTTTTTGGTTGCAGCACTCGTTGTTTGGCAGGTCGGGGCTGGATTCGAACCCACCAGCTCAGGTATATGTGACTGGCGCCTTAGCCACTTGAGCCACAGGAGCCAAGCCTTTAGATAATATTTTTTATCGATAATTTGAAAAAATGTTAACAGGATACTCCTGAGGTGATGATGATATATTTAAAAATTTGTTTAAGTGAAAGTTCATGCAATCTTACCAGAAAGAATGTTGTAATATATAGAACAATTTTGGAAGGTGTGTTAATCTTTGGGCTCAAAAGTTCTAGTTCTGAGACTCTAATCTAATCATCATGCCTATTTACTTGCAAACACATGTACACACACCCATACAGAAATACACGAACAGATTGGTTGTGATGTGTTATTCTATTTATATAATGCTGGATTTGATTTGATAATGTTTGTTTAGAATATTTTCATCTGTATTTATAGTTGAGATTGGCCTATTATTTATCTTTTCTTTTTTGGAGTTTGATTTCCAAACTCTAAAAATGAGTTGAACTGTTGCTTGCTCTAAACTGTTTTCTATGTTGTTTTTCTTCTGTGAAAAAGTTTTTGTTACATTGCAATTTTTTTTTTATTTGATCCTTTGGTGTAAGTCTCCAGAAAGCACACAACCTAAAAATGTTCATTTTAGAATATTTTAACTACAAATTCTATTTTTATAAGTCTGGATCTTCATGAGTCAGTTTTGATAAGATATGTTTTTTAAGAATGGGTCCATCTCATCTATATTTTTAAGTTGTTATTGACTCAAAATGTCTGCAGTATCTTTTCATTTTTAGATTTACTTAGAGTTTAATTCCTTTTCTTGATCCGTTTTCCAAAGGCTTGCAAAATTTACTAGTACTTTCACAGAAGCAACGTGACTACCTTGATCTTTTAAAATTATGTTTATTTGCTCTCAGTAATTCTAATTTATTATTTTCTTTTCTTTTTTTTTTTTTTTTTGAGACTGAGTCTCACTTTGTTGCCCTTGGTAGAGTGCCATGGTGTCACAGCTCACAGCAACCTCTAGCTCTTGGGCTTCAGTGATTCTCTTGCCTCAGCCTCCCCAGTAGCTGGGACTACAGGTGCCTACCACAATGCCGGCTATTTTTTCATTGCAGTTAGGCTGGGGTCTGGTTTGAACCTGCTACCCTTGGTCTATGGGGCTGGTGCCCTACTCACTGAGCCACAGGTGCTGCCCATTATTTTCTTTATTTTAATTTTTATTTTATTTTTCAATTATTTTTATAACTAATTGAAATAAATAAGAAAGAAAATCTGAAGTAACTACAGGAAATTATTTTTTGGTTGTAGCCGTCTTTGTTGTTTTGGCGGGCCTGGGCTGGATTCGAACCCGCCACCTTAGGTGTATGTGGCGCCTTAGCCACTTGAGCCACAGGCGCCGAGCCAACTATAGGAAATAATTGAAATAAATGTGAGAGATAATTATTATTGTCTTTTCCCTCTACTATCACATCCAAAGATGTACATTTTCCTTATGATTTTGCTTTGGCTATATCCCACAAGTTTCAATTTACAATTTTTAAATTATTATTCAGTTTAATATTTTCTCTAATTTCCATTATCTTTCTTCTTGACATATGTTTCATTAAGAAGTTAACTTCCAAATTCATGGAGATCACACAGTTATCAGTGATATTTCCAAATACATGGAGATTTTCATTGATTTTTGTCAGCTACATAGGAGCTACTGATATTTCCAAAGATATTTCTAAATATGTATAGATTCTATAATTACCATTTGTTTTTGATAATAACAACATAAGGTTAATATGAGGTCAGAGTATATAATTTTATTTAGTATTTGAAGTTTTAGAGATTTTTTTTTTTATGGCCCAGAATAGAGTAAACTTTTTGTAAATGTCTTATGTTTACTTGAAAAGCATGTGTTTTTCTGCAATTACTGTGTGCAGTGTTCCACATTTGCACATTGGGTAATTTTTAACTTTATCATTCAAATCTACGTCCTTACTGATTACTGATTTCTCTATTGCCTCTTTGCTCTACCATTTAATAAAACAGGTGTTTCAGAGTCTTACATTCTGGTTGTGGATTTTTCTCTTTCTCCTTGTACTTCTGATGGTGTTTGTTTTATCTATTGTAAGGTTATAATTTCATTTGCATGTAAATTAAACATTACATTTCCCGGTGACTTAAACCAGGAAAGTCATTGTGACCATTGTAAAATGGACTTCTTTAATGTCTGCGAATGTATTTGCTTAAAATTCTATCTGGTGTAATATTAATAGAGCTGTACGAGCTTTCTTTTGTTTGTTGCTTCAGTGATATACAATTGGTTAGAAAATATTTATAAGGCACATATCTCAAAGTTATTTAGTTTTATTTAAAAATAGCTTTTGAAATATTGACAAAAGTATAATTAGGTATCTTGACATAGAACAATGTTCAAGATATATAAATGAAGAAAACAATTGCCAAACACAATAAATGGCATACTTTTGTGAGAGGGAAAGAATGTATATGGGTGTGTGTTTGTGTGTGTATGCTCATATTCACGGCATAAATTAGTATATAGTTACACACTCAGCTGTTTGCAGTGACTTATTCTAGGTAGTGGACTGTTGGAGACTTCTATTTCCTTTTGCTTCTCTGTATTTTCTAACTTTCTAAAATGACATTCTGTTTTAGAACAGTGCTGTACTGGATGCAATAACTCACACCTGTAACCCTAACACTTCAGGAGACCGAGGCAGGAGGATTGCTTAAGCCAGGAGTTTGAGACCAGCCTTGGCAACAAACCAAGACCCACATTTCACTAAAAACAAACAAAAAAATTAGCCAGGTGTGGTGTTGCACGTCTATAGTCCTAGCTACTTAGGAGACAGAGTCAGGAAACTCACTTAAGCCAAAGAGTCTGAGACCATAGTGAGCTATAATCGCACCACTGCACTCTAGCCCAGGCGACAGAGAAAGACCCTGTCTCAAACAACAGCAACAACAAAAGTTTCAAATGCATAAGAGAAACCAAATTTTTCCTGGACTTGAAAGAATCATTTACTTTGGCAATAGTAATGTCTTAGCTATCTTTAATGAGAATAGTTTCAGTAAAGGGTTTGAAGCTGAGATCAGATTAGGACGGACTTCAAAGTAAAAGAAACAATTGTTTAAAAATATCGGTGAATGACATGAAAATGATAATGTATGAATGACATGAGGGTGAAAAGTCAAGGTCAAAGTTGGCTTTTGAAGTTTGATGGGAAGGCTAACATGTTTCTAGAAGAAATGGAAGAAAAATGACAAAAACAGAAAGGCCAATTTATTGAGCAAAGAATAAGAAAGCCACAAGAACACAGGCAGCAGGTTGGTCTTAATAAAAGAAGAAAAAACTGGTCACAGAAAGGTAAGGATTGCATCCTGCAAGTTCCTTTCAAAGAGAGAAAAGAGAAGGCCAGTAGATGACTTTTCTAGGTAAGAGATAGGAGAGACAAGGTTCCAACTTGCCGTTTTCTTTTTTTCTGAGAATGAACTCCAGTTCTCTCAAAAGACCTGAGCTCATTAAAATAATTAGAGAAATGCCTGCTATATCTCGTTTACTTATCTGAACAACTGTTACCATTCGAATTGCCTTTTCTAATTAGCCTCAGGGTGACTAAAATCTCCAGTGAAAGATAAAGTGGAATGCTTTCTTTCAGCCCAGCCTAAAATGGAAGTGGACATCAGTTGTTAGATGATCATCATATGGGATTCCCCTTAATTTACATCCAAAAGAAGCCATTATAAATGATGCATTCAGAATAATATTTAGCTCATTTTATTTCTTTTTGTTTTCAGAAGCTGCGACTAAAGGCTTGGAACTTTGTGAAGAGAAAGGGGTGGGAAGAAATTACAACACACTGAGTCTTCAGTAATAGATGTAAAATAGTAATTTTCTGAGTTGTATATATTATTTGTATATATATATGATGAAACTAAACCTATAGGATAAGGTTATTTATCAAAGCTCACAAACTAATTAATACAAGTGGTGGGATTTTTTTTTTCTTTTTTTGGCCAGAGTTAGGTTTGAACCTGCCACCTCTGGCATATGCGGCCGGCGCCCTACTCCTTTGACCCACAGGCACCACCCAAGTGGTGGAATTTTTATTTATTTATTTATTTATTTATTTTTAGAGACATAGTCTCACTTTATCGCCCTCGGTAGAGTGCTGGCCATGGCATCGCAGCTTATAGCAACCTCCAACTCCTGGGCTTAGGCGATTCTCCTACCTCAGCCTCCTGAGTAGCTGGGCCTACAGGCGCCCATAGCAATGCCGGGGTATTTTTTGTTGCAGTTTGGCCGGGGCCAGGTTTGAACCCACCACCCTCGGTGTATGGGGCCGGCGCCCTACCCACTGAGCCACAGATGCTGCTCCAAGTGGTGGGATTTTACTATAGAATCTATGCACTTTCCACCATGCCAGTCTAGCTCCAAATCTGATCTTTCAATGAATAAAAATAGTTGCTGGACCAGGACCTCAGTCTTCTAGAATTGTGGAGCTAGTTGATAAATCTTTATGGAAAGTGAATAAAGAAAAATGGCAAAGTGCGAGAAGTACTAGTTTCCAGGGAAGACAGAGGCCTCCGTTCTTGGGTTTGCCACATACTTGCGGTGTGACCTTGGAGAACCCATAATCTCTGAATCTCAATTTCTTCATCTAAAAAGGAAGAATTTTTACTAACTTGCCTCTCGGTTTCCTTTCTAAATCCTAAATGCGGGGCCTCCCCACAGCCGCTTGTTTCATTGAAGTCTCAGCCTGTCTACCAGCACTTTATGTGATTCCAACCAAGAGGGCTTATCTGCCTGCCCAGATAGCAAGACAGAAGGTGTAGCCTGTCAGGCAGAGTTCCAGCTGCAACCAGTCTTAAGCAGGAGGTACCTAACAGCCAACTCTAGCTGCATCTCCAAGTGAGAGCGGCATTTATTAGCACGGGCTCCCTTTTGTGTAAAGGATTTTTTATTGCATAGCCTTATCCTATTCCGGGTTATGCATGTTGTGGCAGTTCTCTTAGGAGATTGTAATGTAAAGAGCCTACTTTTTAATTTTTGTGACAGTGGTAAGGTTCATGTGAAAGGACATTTTTGGTTCTAAGACACACAGTAAGAAGCTTTAAAGAAAGCACATACTGTGGACTGAGGCACATACAGATGCGTTTAATCAGAGACATGTAACTAGAAGTGACACCAGATCACCTCAGCCCACACCTCTCCCATGTCAAGTGAGCCCACTCGGTCTTCAGAGCCCTTCTGGATGACTCGCAGTGCAAAAGCTGCTCTGAGAAACTCTGCCTGCAACTAGCTGAGGGGCCGGCCTCTCAGGAAGGAAAAGCAGACAGAGATTACCCAGGGCAGCGAGGGTGGTGAGAAGAGCCTCCTTTCTGCCCAGTGAGCAGAAGTTCCAAAGAGGATTTTGAAAGTGCCCAGGACATGAGAGCATGATACAGTGCCATTGTTCTGATTTTTCAAAGATAAAATCTTCCTTTCCTCTTTTCCAAATGTGCTACCCAAATAGCGCTCCTAGATATTTTTACCTCTTATTTCTTTGTATTCCAATGATAATTCTCATCCTCTATATTTTCTACCGATATTGAATAATATAATGAATGATTTCAAAGTAAGACCAGGCCATACACCAGAGCTGGCGTGTTTGAATCCAGCCCCCAGGCCTGCCAAACAACAATGACAACTACAACCAAAAAATGGCCAGGTGTTGTGGCAGGAACCTGTAGTCCCAGCTACTTGGGAGGCTGAGGCAAGAGAATTGCTTAAGCCTAGGAGTTGGAGGTTGCTGTGAGCTATGATGCCACTGTACTCTACCCAGGATGATAGCCTGAGGCTTTGTCTCAAAAAAAAAAGAAAAAAAAAAAGACTGTCTTGTGGACGGAATCTACAGCACATCCTCAAATGAGGAAAAGGGTGTCTCTTCCTCATTCTTAACTTTATCCTAACTGTTCCTGGTTGCAATAAACAAGTTGATGGCGTGCTTGGCTGCTTGCTTTTATGAATACACACAAGAAACACTGATAGGACAGAAAAAGACTCCAAATTATCTAGCCTATTTTGATTTTTTTTTTTTAGATGCAGAGATTAGATGTTTTCTATCTTGAAACACCACCAGGTATACTACCATAACTAGAAAGCCACAGGCAGCATTCTTTGAATGGTTGAGAACTGTAATTCTACCCATATACTACTAGAGTGAGGGAGGTAGCAAGCAGAAAAAAAACACTAAAATAGATGGGGAAAACCCCAGAAGGTAGCTCAAAGGTAAACAAGAAGAAAACAGAGCACAGCATCCACTGTGGGAGGGGAGGCTGCCCTGCCAGTGCCTCAGCCAGCACTCAGACACCCACAGGCTGGGGGGCAACTTGGAAGTCCAGCAAGTGGGATTGATTCACGTGCTCATTTTGTCAGATCAGGCAGAGGCACCAGTCTAGAGAGGGGAACTGGAGAGATCAAAGGCGGGGCTTAGCCTGAAAGAGATTCCAGTGCTCTGCAGGTGTCTGAATGTGGAAATGCAGTGGGGCTATACACAGAGAGTGGGGGAAAGGGAGTGAGGGCAACACCAGCACAAAGCGTAAGACCAGTTCCCAAGGATGAAATGATGGTCGTCGATGTGGTTTCAGCTCTGGAGAAAACGTCTAGCAAGGGAGGAAACAGAAAGCTGAAGGGCAAGTCACCCAGAGACGAAGTGGCACAGAAAACGCCTGTGCCCAGATTCCATCTCTAAGGATCTTTTTAAAAATGATCATTATTATTTTTGCTTTTTGTTTGTTTGTTTTTGCAGTCTTTGGCCGGGGCTGGGTTTGAACCTGCCACCTCTGGTATATGGGGCCTGTATCCTATTCCTTGAGCCACAGGTGCTGCCCAGGATCTTTTTTTTTTTTTTTAACCTTTCAAAGCTTTCATCTGGTTTATAAATGCAATGTTCTTTTTACTTCGGAAGATAACTATTTTTATTCTTCTAAGTAATAATATTATAAATTTGCCGAGGGTTTTTTTTTTGTTTAAAAAGGAGACACTATCATGATTGACTTTAGCTACATCTGGTCTGAAAAGAAATGCCAATTCATTTAGAGTAAGGCAAAATGAATAAAGTGTATCTTCACCCTTACCACTTCACAGGAGTACCCTGATTTCATACAATTCATTTGTGATCATAGAGACATGTATTTGTTCAATTTAGAGTATCAAAATATTGCTTGCTTTTAATATGTTTTATCTACCCATTTATTCAACAAAAATTTACTGAGTGTTTGACTTTAAGCCAGGTACTGTTCTAGATGCTTGGGATAGAACAGTGAGCAAAACAGACAAAGATTCCTGCTCCCATGGATCTTTCATTTAAGTGGGAAAAGATTGAAGATAACCATAGAATAACAACTATCTACTTAGTATATAGATAATTTAAAAGCGAAAAGTGTGGCTCGGTGCTTGTGGCTCAATCGGCTAAGGCGCCAGCCACGTACACCTAAGGTGGCGGGTTTGAATCCCCAGCCCGGGCCCGCCAAACAACAAGGATGGCTGCAACCAAAAAATGGCCGGGTGTTGTGGCGGGCGCCTGTGGTCCCATCTACTTGGGAGGCGGAGGCAGGAGACTCGCTTGAGCCCAGGAGTTGGAGGTTGCTATGAGCTGTGATGCCATGGCACTCTACCCAGAGGGACAGCTTGAG
>CAUYQV010115302.1:0-12165 GCA_963574575.1 Galagoides demidoff
TCAAGCAGGTCTCCTGCCTCAGCCTCCCAAGTAGCTGGAACTACAGGCGCCTGCCACAATGCCCGGCCATTTTTTGGTTGCAGCCATCATTGTTGTTTGGCGGGCCCGGGCTGGGGATTCAAACCCGCCACCTTAGGTGTATGTGGCTGGCGCCTTAGCCACTTGAGCCACAGGCGCCGAGCCTTAGTTATTTCTTTAAAACCTTATTTTATCTCTTTGCCTAATGGTTTAATAAAATATTTGTAGGGTGGCGCCTGTGGCTCAAAGAAGTAGGGCACTGGCCCCATATGCCAGAGGTGGCAGGTTCAAACCCAGACCGGCCAAACACTGCAAAAAAAAAAAAAAAAAATTACATATATATACAAAGAAAAAGAGGCTTGGGGCCTGTAGCTCAGCAGCTTGGGCGCTAGCCACATACACCGGAGTTGGCAGGTTCAAACCCAGTCCAGGCCTGCCAAACAACAATGAAACCTACAACCAAAAAATAGCCCAGTGTTGTGGTGGGCACCTGTAGTCCCAGCTACTTGGGAGGGTGAGGCAACAGAATCACTTAAGCCCAAGAGTTTGAGGTTGCTGTGAGCTGTTATGCTACAGCAGTCTACCAAGAGCAACATAGTGAAACTCTATCTCAAAATAAATAAATAAAAATAAAGAATTATAGGATGTTGCCACTTTTATTGCAATAATTTTTATTTTCTTGCTCTGCTCAGCATTAATTTTTTTATAATGAACTTGTATTGTTCTGCAACTAAAGTATTTTTTTATCCAGGTGTGGTGGCTCACACCTATAAGTCCAGCACTTTGAGAAATGAAAGGAGGCCAGAAATTTGAGACCAGCCTGGGCAACAGTATGAGAATCCTGTTTCTCAAAAAAATTAAAAAATTAGCCAGGCATAGCCGGGCACAGTGGCTCACGCCTATAATCCTAGCATCTGGGAGGCCAAGGCAGGCAGATTGCTTGAGCTCAGGAGTTTGAGACTAGCCTGAACAAGAGCAAGACCCCATCTCTACTAAAAATAGAAAAACTGAGGCAAGAGGATCGCTTGAGCCCAAGAGTTTGAGGTTGCTGTGAGCTACAGCACTCTACTGAGGGTACTAGAGTGAGATTCTGTCTCAAAAAAAAGAAAAAAATTAGCCAGGCATACATGCCTATAGCCCCAGCAACTTGGCATCCGGAGGGAGAATTGCTTGAGCTCAGGAGTTCGAGGCTGCAGTGAGCTATGATCTCACCACTGCATTCCAATCTGGGTGACAGAGCAAGATCCTACCTCCAAAAAAAATAAAATAAAAATGTTTAGCAGAAGGGGTGAATTAAAAACTTTCTTTCACTGTCACCTATAATTGACCCTCTTAGAGATGGTAATGGCTGAAACTAGCGCCTCTCAGTGCCAGCAAGTGGTAATTGCAGGTTCCAGTGTCTTGACAGGTAGGTACTTGCATCAGCGCTATAGCTGCCAAGCTAAACCCACAGTGGGATGGCAGCAGGTGCCTGTCGGCAGGAATGCCAGCAGTTCTTGGCTGAGGTCTGTTCTGAATGGACTGAGCTCCTGCCACCCTGGGTGCTAAATACTTTGCACATCACCTCTGCAAGACAGAACTGTCACTTTGGAGCTTCTGCCAAAGAAATGCCAACATTATGTTTACCCTCACCTCCCTATTAAGAACCTGAGTTACAATCCCGCCCTTCAGATGACCTGCAGCTCATGCCAAGGGATGGTGGCGTGTGCTTCACACACATACTCCTCCGCAGGTTCTCCACGTCTTGGTGTGCACAGCAGTGCACGCACATAGGGCTGGCATGCACAGTACAGCATGGGAGCTGCAGGGAGACACAACTGGGCCCCCGTTCCAGCAACCCTGGCAAGTCCTTGGGTTTGTCACAGGTGGAGAAAAAGTCAGGATGTATTTCCTAAAAGTCAGCCCACACTGTGCCATCTGGTCTCAAAGAAGGGGACATTCAGTGGGAAGAGCCCCAGGTTGGGATCCTGGGGCTCCCAAGAAAATGACCAAAAGGTCAGCAGCCTCCAGGTCAGGAATCCTGAGTGAGTGCAGAATGGGGAGGGCCGTACACTAGAGAAAGACACTCCATCAGGGAGGTCGTGCCCATATTAGATGGGGAATGGTGCCTGGCCTGCCTCTATTCCCAAAAAGCAAGTCTAAGTTGTAGGATTCACCAAGGACTTGCTAAACCCACTGGGTCTACCTGGCAGACTAATTAAAATAATGGCCACTACATGGTAATCACTCTGTCCTGTACTAAGCAAAGGCATTTAGTATCTCACTTAATCTTAAAAAGAATCCTACCAGCTTACCCCCTCCACCATGGCCCATTCTTGCCAGAACTGCCAGGAGGCCTGGACCTAAATTCAGGCTCCCAGCAGCTGCTGGGGGAACAATTTTCCTGCTCCCTCATTCTTATCACCTGGCTCATCCTCTTTGAACCCCTGCACTGGGCAGTGGGAAAACACTGGTTTCATGGAGGCAACCCAGGAGTCTGGTCCTAGTGAGTCGCTCTACTCTCTGAGCCTGTTTCTTCATCTATGAGGAAAGGACTTCCTATCTTCTGCCTTACAGGGTCTGATGTTGAGATGATAAGAAATTAGAACAGACGAGGCTGGTGCATAGTAGGTGGTCCTAAATGTTCACTTTCTCTCTATTCCCTGCCCATGGCTGCTAGAACCTCCCTAAAACACTTCATGAGCTGCTCCTCTCAATGTTTAAATGCCCCCCACATTCCAGCCCAGAAGCTTTTCCTCCACAATCCCTCTACTGGGGAGGCAGATCGACCCCCATCTCAGTAAACAGGCCTAACTGGGTCTTGGACTGAGCCTCCCCTGGGACACCCTCACACCCTGCACGCTCTTCCAGCCCATCCAGAGTTCATTATCCTTCAGTCCAGCCGCAGGCCCCTCCCCCCTCCAAGCTTTCCATTCGCCGGGCCTGCATGGGCTCTTCTCTCTGTCCCACCAGCCCCAGCAGACCCTAAGCTTCCTTAGCACCCGGCCAGGGGTCTCCTACACCCTCCGCTGCTCCAAGCGCGCGGATACCCAGCAGGTCGCGACCCAACAAGAGTCTGGAAGCGGGCCCAGAGGCTCGTCGAAGGCCGGCCGGGCCGGGCGAGGGAAAGAAGCTTCTGCTCCCGGCTCCGCTCCCGGCGTCTTCGCACTTGGGGGAGGGACAGGCAGGAAGTGCAATGGCCTCGCAAGACTCGGCCCCTAAACCACCAAGGGCCGCGCCAGGCGCCCAGACTTGCTGGCCCGGGGCTGGGGACCGGGGGCGCGGCGAGGGAACCGCGTAGTCCTGCGACCTGGCGCGTGAGCCCGCAGCGTCCCGGCCAGCCTGCTTCCCAGGCAAGCCACACACACCCAGGAGGCAGGTCCTCGACGTGCACACCGCGCTCCGCGCAGCCCCTTGGACCAGAGTTCAGAAAGCGATGCGCCCACTGCTGCACCCGAGGTGGGTAAACTGGGGCCCAAAGTGCAGAAGAGACTTATTCCAGGCGACAGGCAGGATCCATAGCTGAGTCTGGAGTTGGGGAAGGTTCCCTAGAGACGCAGTTTCGCCCCCCAGTCGGACCGAGCCTACCCGAGTCCCTAACAGCAGGGGAGTGGGGGACGCAACTACCTTCAGGAGAAGCCGGACAGAAGCGAGGTCCGCAAAAGTGAGACGCGGGTAAACCGCAGCTGGGCGAGGGGTGGGGTGGCAGGGCAGGGCAGGCCGGGCCGGGGTAGCCACCCACCTGGTGCGAGTCTCGAGGCGCCAAGCTCCAGAGCGCAGAGAAGCAGGAGGAGGCGCCACAGCGGCGCGGGACTGCGGGGACGCGAGCCGCCGGGCATGGCCGGAGCCGGGGGGGCCGCCGGGCGACCCTGCGCTCACGCTCTTATCTGTCCCGTTCGGTTGCTGCTCGGTCCCGGGTCCGGCTCAGGACATGCCCAGCCCGCGTGCAGCTCCCGGAGTCCCAGCCCCGACTCCGGCCCGGTGGACGGCTGCGCTCCGTCCGCGGGCAACAAAGGCTGCAGGGCCCGCCCCCTCGGCCGGCGGCGGAGGCAAAGTGGAGACAGGCAGAAGGAGAGAAAGAAAGAAAGGGGCGACGGAGCGAGTGGGGAGCGCGCCGCCGCCCCGCCCATCGGGCTCCTTGCCCCGCCCCCGGGCCGGCCCTAGGCCCTCCAGGCTCGCCCCTCCCTCGTGAGCGTCCTCCTCTGCACAGCAGCGTCCGCAGCTCGAGGGGCGGGGCCCGGGCCTGTCTCCCGCAGCGCCCCCCGACGGACATCTGACGCCCATTGGGCCGAGAGCGCCCCCTGGCGGCCGAGGCCACTCAAGCCCTCCTGACCCGGGTACCCCAAAGTTCCTCAAAGAAGCTGGGACTTCCAGAATTTCTGCCTTGTCCCTAAGCCGATCTCCAGGAGGAGCCCTTCAGTTTGCTCCCCGGCTAGGCAAGTCTGCCCCTCAAAAGAGGAGACACGGAGCCTCCCGAGGGCCCAGGGTCACTCAACAGGGCAGCTGGGCCACCCCTCCCCTAGATCCAGAGGTAGATTCTGCCTCGAAGCTCTAGAGAGAGGCCAGGGTCTTTCCTGAATGGACAGTCGTTTCCCACTCAAGGCAGAGTCTCTGAACTCCTTTCCTGGTGGCTATCTGTTTGGAGTGGAGTAGAGTTCAGCTCATAGCCGGGGAGTTTAGCCTCACCCAGGCCAGAGCCCACAGGCTTTCAGCAGGGGCCCCAAGAGCCTGCAGTCTGGCCAAGCCCGGTCTCACACCCTAGGCCAGCCTCTGACTCACACACCGCCCACCCCTGGCTCTGGCTTCCTGTTCTCCTTCCCCTTGTGCTCCCAGGAGCCCCCTCCGAGGAGTACTCCCACTCCCTACCTCCTGCCTTCACTAAACCTGGTCCTGAGGACGTCCACCTTGTCCCTCAGGACCATTTTGGTCAGCTTCCTCTGAGGCCCAGGCCACACTTCCTCACGGTCCAGTCTTCCGTGCACTCTCCCTCACCTCTGGAGCCTCACTTCTTCTGGCTGCCTCTCCACCCCAAACCCTGCTATCCTCCTGGGGACCTGCGCTGCATGTGGCCACCCACTGCCTCCATCTCATCTCCAGTGATCTTCCACTTCACCTCAGCAGCCAGTTCTCTTGGCCACAGTCTAGACTGTGTCATCCCTCATCAGAGCTGACACCCCTGGGAAATCTAAAGATCAGAGGCCCTAGTTTCACAACCACACTCTGTATTGTTCTTCCCTAGTCCCCCATCACCTTCCTCTTCTCCCCACCTGCCAGCTCCTCCCAGCTTCACCTACTTCCCTCCCTAGCTACATGCACTGCTTGATCCCTGCCCTACCCAACCACCTGCCATTTTTCCTGCCCCTCACAGCAGCTGGTCTTGTTGCCCAATGATAGGGACAATTCAAAGTGCTACATCCTACCCTCACTCCACCATGAGCAGGTGTCTAAACTGGCATCCACTCAGTTTCCTTCCCTCTGGACACATGGAACAGGCACTGTCCCAGATGTAAACAAAGGGTCCCACCAGAGTTCTGTAGTCGTCTCCCCTCCTTACTCCCCAGGGGACTTGCTCCAAGTGTCAGCCACTTTCCTTAGTTTCCACGGGATATTTTAGTCCTCTGTCTAAAAACATTCTCTAGTCCTAGCACTGTGGGAGGCCAAGGTGGGAGGATTAATTGAGGCTAGGAATTCAAAACTAGCCTGAGCAACATAGAAAGACCCTGTTTCTTTAAAAAGTTAAAAAAAAAAATTCAAAAAGATACTGATAATATCCTTCCATAGACTGGGATCAACTCTACTTCTAACCCCTCATATCTGCTCCCTTTCTCAGTCTCACTGGCCCAGAGGGATGTCCAGATTCCTCTTTTTCCCTTTTGTACCTCAGGCTGGGCCCTCCTCCATCCCAGTCTTGGTATCAGAGCCATAGTCTTTTTCCACCTAGATAGCCCAGTGTGTTCTAGAGATTCCCTCCCTGTCTACACACCTGAGCTCTGCCCTCATCACTGGCCAATCTTTTCATACCACAAATACTGAGTATCCACACAGACCCAGGGGCCTGAGGACTCTGTTCTCTCAAGCTCCCACTGTGGAGGAGGTCACAGGCAACAAGCAAATAGACAGGTGTATAAACAAGGCCAGCTACTGAGAGGGGCTTTGAAGGAAATTAATTTAGGAATGACAAAGAGTCTACTTTCCATGGGGTGGTTAGGGAAAGCCTTCCTGAAGAGGTGACATTTGAGCTGTGGGACCAGAGTGACAAGAAGGAGCAAGTCATGTGAAGGTGAAAGAGAAGATGAGCACAAACTTGGTGTCCCTGAGACTTATCCTTTCAGGGCTAGCTTATATGTTACTCCTTCCGGAAAGTCTTCCCTGACCTCTTTCTCAGGGTTCCCTGAGTGTACTTTGCCACCTCCACCAAACTGCTATGTCTGTTTGTGGATTTACCAACTCTAACACACTGTGAGATGCTGAGGTCATATCTGACTGCCCTTTGTGATCCCTTGTTTCTTTGGCAAACTGCAAAACCCAAACAAGCAATATCTAAGCTTTTCTGAAATGCAGCCGTGGAACTTGTGTTTTCAAACACCACAGCTGACAACAGTTCCTACTTGCTTCCTCCAGTGTCCTGGTCTTTGCTCTGTCCACACTCTTCAGGGTGCCTTCATAACCTCCTCCAGAGCCACACTAGACTCCATGGGGTACAAAAAAATGATAAGGCTCAGTCCTGCCCTCCCGAGGCAAATAATAATCCAACTGGAAAAATGAGACCAGCCAACTCAAAACATTGGGGGACAAAGTTTACTTTCTGAATAAAGCAAGAGATTTGGTATTTTAATATGTTTGATGTCATTGTTCAAAATGTTAAGTATCCAATTAGTTGAGTTTTTCCCTCATATTTTGATAGAAATTCTTTCATTTCTTTCTTTCTTTTTTGAGACAGAGTCTTAAGCTGTCGCCCTGGGTAAAGTGCTGTGGTATCAATAGTTCACAGCAACCTCCAACTCATGCTCAAGCGATCCTCTTGTCTCAGTTTTTCTATTTTTAGTAGAGACGGGGTCTAACTTTTGCTCAAGCTGGTCTCAAACTTGTGAGCTCAAGCAATCCACCCACCTAGGCCTCCCAGAGTACTAGGACAGGTGTGAGCCTATTTCATTTATTTCTTTTTTTTTTCTTTTCTTTTTTATTAAATCATAGCTGTGTACATTAATGCAGTCATGGGGTACAGTGTGCTGGTTCTATATATAATCTGAAATCATTTATTTCTTAAATAATTGTTATGTTATATGACTCACCATCTCCAGTAAGAGTTAATGTAACTAAAAATTATCAAAAGCAGATCAAAATTTAAAAAGAAACTATATTGTTTCTAAATATCATTTTTATAATGATAGATTGTTTAAAGGGTAAGAAAGTACAGCTGAATGCTCTGTATTTAAAATTATAAATTAATAGATAACAATGAAAAAATGAGGTACACAATTTTAAAAAATAAAATAAAACCTCTCTGGGCTTCAATTGTGTTATTTGTCTGATGGAGATGGTGATTCCCACTCCACTATCTCATAGGTTGTCTAGAGCATGGTTCTCAACCAGGGGAGATTTTGCCTCTATGGAATTTTGCAATGTCTGGAAACATTTTTGGTTGTCACAACAAGGAAGAGGGTGCTAGTGACATCTAGTGGATAGAGGCCAGGGATGCTGTTAAATGACAGCCACCTGCAACAAAGACTTACCCAGCCCCAAAGTCACTGGTGGCAAGGTTGAGAAACCCTAGTCTACAGTATTAAAGAAGGGGTTTGAAGGCACTTGGCAGAGTAAAAGCCTTTACATTTCATTTTGTGTTTTATAGTAAAACAGTCCAGGATAACAATTCAAACTGCAGCCAGGGGAGGTGGCTTGCTCCTATAGTCCTAGCTACTAAGGAGGCTGAGATGGAAGGGTGGCTTTAGGCTAGGAGTTTGTGACCAGCCTGGGTGATATAGCAAGATCTCATCTCAAAAACAAACTTTGCAAACATCCAAAATTCTTCCCCCTGAAACCTGACCCCCAGTCCCTCAATGCGCCTTCCCCAGAATATTACTATTTCAGTTTCTCTTGAGAACTTCCAGAAAAATTTTATGCAAGCACAAAGACGCACTTTATACACTGTATATGCTAGCATATATATGCTCTACCTGGCTTTTTCCACATTTACGATATAGCTTGGAGATGGCTCCATATCCTTGGTTTTGAATCTGCTGCAGGCCTTGAACAGCTATAGGACATAACAGAATGTGAGCTCTGTGAGAGCAGGGAATCTTTGTTTTGCTCAGTAATGTATCCTAAGCACTTAGAACAGTGGCTGACATGAAATGCATGTTCAATAGCTATTTTCAGTATTCAAATAGATGTTGCATAATTGTTATTCCTTTATAATATGTGCTACTATCTCATCTCCTACTGATGAGCATTTAAGTTGTTTCCATTCCCTTACTGTGACTGTCCACCATGCATACATGTGAGTATATCTGCAGAATAAAGTCCTTGAACTGGGATTGCTATCAAAGGCATGTGCATTTGTAACTTCGATAGACAGGTTATCACCAAATTAAAGGCGTTATTTTTGGTAGGTCCCTTTCACTCCAGAAGATTGAGCTGAGTAAGAGCTGGCCTTAAGAAAGCACAAGATGATTGGCTTAGAAGGGGCTGCTGAGCTGCCACCATGGGACATGGTGATTCCCACTCCCCTATCTATGTGTTTTCAATCTATCCCCATTCTCTGGAACACTAAGGCCTTCACTTGCTAATGCCATGGCCATAGCTGCCTCTGCAGCTTGAGAGGGAGGCCTGCCCCCACACCATGAGGGAGAATGCCATGGGAAGAATCAGAGCTGTCAGCTGGCCAAGACCAGCCTCTGCTGCCTTTCCAGTTGCCACCTGGGCTGTGAGAATGATGAGAGTGAATGAATGCTGTATCCTGTGTGCCAACACTATGTCTTACATGCAGTGTCTATGTAAACCCCTTCTCGACATATTATTCTCCTCATTTTAGAGATAGAGATGTCAAGTAACTTGCCTGAGTTCCCAAGTTTGAAGATGTTAAGGGCAGGCAGGACTGCCCTAACTCCAGTGCCTGGATGCCTAACCACTCCACACCACTGCCTCTGCAGTTAATCAACTTCAGCTCTGTCACCAAAGGGACTCTCTGTTCTGGTTCTGCCTCTCAGAGTTGTTTCTGTCTTCCAGACAGCTAGCCACCAGGGAGGTGGGCACTTCCTCTTCACCAGGGACTGATTGATAAACACCTACTAAGTGCCAGTTGCCAAAAGCCAGGCTGATTCCCAAAGGCATCCTCAGTAATGGCTATCAT
This sequence comes from Galagoides demidoff, assembly GCA_963574575.1. NCBI lineage: Eukaryota > Metazoa > Chordata > Mammalia > Primates > Galagidae > Galagoides > Galagoides demidoff. The sequence continues at coordinate 9,347 of CAUYQV010115302.1, forward strand.
GTGATCTTCTGCAGTCAAATCTTGTCTCCACCTCTAGCACATGAACTCCCAGGAGGTGGGTCTGGCACCTAATAGGACCTCAGAAGACTATTGTTTGAGTCTGATTAGGGCTGGAAGTATGAGCCAATGCATCCCACCTGACCCAGCCTTATCCTGACACAAACCCAACTCTCTTTGGGTCTCTTTACCACCCCTGACCTTACAGCTCAGTTATTGCCTTGGCTATTTTCTTCTTTTTTAAATTGTTTTTTTTTCTTCTTTTCTATGCATTGTTTAAATAATGGAATGTCCATATTCTTGCATCTGGAAATAGTTTGAAAACTTAACTTGCATCTACGGCCATACCACCCTGAAAGCACCTGATCTCATCTGAAAACTTTACTTGCTTTTCTATTGCATTTACTGAGTGTTTAAGAGCCTTTGTTGCTCATTGTTTATCCTTTAAAAATTGTTTCGGTTCAAGTGGCCAAGGCACCAGCCACACACACCTAAGGTGGTGGGTTCGAATCCAGCCCAGGCCTGCCAAACAACAATGACGGCTGCAACTAAAAAATAGCCGGGCATTGTGGTGGGCGCCTGTAGTCCCAGCTCCTTGGGAGGCAGAGGCCGGAGACTTGCTTGAGCCCAGGAGTTGGAGGTTGCTATGAGCTGTGATGCCATGGCACTCTACCCAGGGGGACAGCTTGAGGCTCCGTCTCAAAAAAATAAATAAATAAATAAAAATTGTTTCATGTATTTTATTAATTTTTGTAATGAAAATACATGTTTCTACATTGAAAAATCAGAATCCTTGCTGATAATAAAATGTTGGGTAAAATGAGTTATGTGGTTTTTTTTCTTTATTTAATTAATAAAACATTTTACTTCTTTGTTTATCCAGTAAATGCTCACTTCTGCTGCCTAAAGTGGAACTTGGGTGAATAAAAATTGCATGAATTTTATTATGAAATTGCTATTGCCAGCACTAAAAACAAAGTTGGTTATGTAATTTGGGGATTGGGAAGGGTATTTTAAAGATAAAATCAACAGCAAAATCTGTAGGAAAAAGTTTGTAGATATGCTTACGTGAAAAGCAAAAATGTATCAATATCATAAAATTCCATAAATCCAACATCTAAAAAATAGGAGACCTACAGAGATCAGAGAAAATTGAAGAAAAACTATGAAATTAATATAAGCATCTTCTCAGAACCAAAACACATGAATTTCTAGATTGAAAGGGTTTACAAGCACACAGCATAAAAAAGACCCACACCAAGATACAACATTTGACATACCAGAACTCTTGGATATTAGAGAAAATTGTTTCCAGATTTCCAAGAGAAAGAAGAAGAGCGGTCCCAAAGACTCTGCCATAAGAACAGCAATAGAATTCACTCTGGCAATGCTAAAACCAAGAAGCCAGCAGAGTAATGCCTTCAAAATTCTGAGGGAAAAGGCTTCTGACATAGAATTCAATTCCTTGACTCTCAATCAAGTATGACAAATTGGAATAAGGACATTTTAAGACATGCAAGGTCTCAAAATATTTACCTTCTATGCATTTTTTTTTTTTTTTGAGGCCAGCGCCCTACTCCTTTGAGCCACAAGGCACCACCCCCTTCTATGCATTCTTTTTTTGGAAAGCTACTGGGGATTGTGTTCTATCAAAATGGAGAAGTAATCCAAGAAAGAGAAAGACAAAGGAACTGAGAAACAGGTGATCCAACACAAACAAAGCCAGAATGCCAGGATCACAACTGTTGAGAAGGCCAAAAGAGCCACCAGTCCAGACTGAAACAGGAAGTCAGAGAGACAAACAGAGATCCAGAGGGAAGTTTTAAAAAAAAGGAATAAAAGCTAAAGAATAGAGCTTACCTCATGTATGTACAAGAATCTGCAGTTTAATTGCAAACCATCTGAATGACCAACTGCAACACCCATGGGTGAGAAGATCCACAGGCTTGGCTGGCTCGGCTGCTCCCCTAGGCTGGATGCAGGGCCTAGATGTTCTCAAGGAACATGATGGAATGAGTGGCAGGCTCTGGGGTTATATGTGGTTGGGTTCAAGTCCCAGCTCTGCCTACCATAGCGGATGCCCTTGGACAAATTGCTTGATCTTTCTGAGTCTCAATTCTTAGTCCTTGGTTAAGGACGACAATGCCCCTGATACTGTGAACATTAAATGAGATCATGTATATGAAAGTGCTTTGTGAACCAGTGTTGGTCACAGTGGAAGTTCTTCAGCAACCTCTGCTAACCGTTATCCTGGTCAAGCATCTGGACTAATGCCACAGCATGCTAACATGTTGCTACTGGTAGCACATACTCTCCATCCTTATATCAAGTGTGGCACTCCAGACCCACACCAGGGCCTCACATGGGAACTTCTTAAAAATTCAGCATCTCAGCCCTACTGAACCAGATTCTGGGGTGATTGATGGGCACACTAGTAGGCACCAAGCATTCCTCTTTCCACCCACTCAGTTGCCAGGCTTTCTAAGAGTTCCTTGGGTTTGTTCTCATACCACTTTATGCTGCTGCTCCTGTTATTATAATTATGAAACTTAATTAAATAAGTAAACGTGGCTCGGTGCCTGTGGCTCAATCGGCTAAGGCGCCAGCCACGTACACCTAAGGTGGCAGGTTCGAATCCCCAGCCCGGGCCCGCCAAACAACAATGATGGCTGCAACTAAAAAATGGCTGGGCGTTGTGGCGGGCGTCTGTGGTCCCAGCTACTTGGGAGGCAGAGGCAGGAGACTCGCTTGAGCCCAGGAGTTGGAGGTTGCTATGAGCTGTGATGCCATGGCACTCTACCCAGGGGGATAGCTTGAGGCTC